>CAUYRH010058386.1:0-34925 GCA_963574655.1 Perodicticus potto
CAAAGCAACCCCAAAAACCCTAAAAAAGTGTTCACTAGGTTCAGCCTGGTTGCCATTCAGAGCTAAGCCTGCTCCAAGCTAATACGTAGGTCACTACAAGTTTTTTTTTTTTTTTTTTTTGAGACAGAGCCTCAAGCTGTCCCCCTGGATAGAGTGCTGTGGCATCACAGCTTACAGCAACCTCCAATTCCTGGGTTCAAGCGAGTCTCTTCCCTCCGCCTTCTAAGTAGCTGGGACTACAGGCGCCCGCCACCACGCCCGGCCATTTTTTGGTTGCAGCCGTCCTTGTTGTTTGGCAGGCCCAGGCTGGATTCGAACCCGCCAGCTCAGGTGTACGTGGCTGGCGCCTTAGCCCGTTGAGCCACAGGTGCCGAGCCCACTACAAAGTTTTGAGACAGACTTTGTTATGGTCAATTGTTTCACTTCCAAGAAACACAGTTGACAGTGTCCTTTCTTATTCACCCGTGCAAGTTGCAACTTGCTCTGCTTATCAGAGTTTCTGGGAGGACTTTATTTGTTTTTGTTCTTATATTTTTGATTTTTGTGTATCTCCAAACTTCTGTAATGATCCACGTATACCCTTGTCCTTTCCCCACATACAGCAGTGGCACGGTGTGTGAGTGGGTGACTGCTTAGAGTCTCCTGGGCGCTAGTGAAGTTGGGGTGGAGCCTGGGGTCAGGATCTTCTCTCCCCCTTTGCCTTAGTCTGGGTACAGCTTTACCCCTGGAGTCTCATTCCCCAGCCAGCCACTGCCGGGCATCAAATTATATACCTGTTCACTTGTTTACTGTCTTTCTCTTTCCTAAGATCCACAAGGGCAGGGGCCTTGGCTCTCCTTTTCAACTGATTTCCTGGCCTAGAAGAGTGCCTGGTGCTTTTTAAAAAGTTTTGTTTTTTTCTGAAAACACTCACTGAGTCCCCCGTCGGTGCTGGGTCTTAGGGGGTGAACAGGTGTGTCCCTGACTTAGCATTGCATGTAATCTAGCCTGGGAGGAATGAGTAAATGGCTTCAAGATAATCAGAGATGCAGCAGAGGCTTTGCCAAGGGGCTGTGGGAGGGCAGCACAGGGGCAGCTTATGGTGCAGTGTGTGGCATGCCCTGGAAAAGGGACCTGAGGTGGCAATTGAGTTGGACTCAAGGAGGGGGTGGCCTGGTCAGCGGAGGAGGAAGAAGCCCAGTGTTTCAAATAAAGGACACAGCATGTGTGAAGGGCTTGCTTCCTGGGGTGCTGGGGCTCTGCAAGGACTCTGTGGTGGTATAAAAGGGGGCCTTCAGCAAGAGGAGGCCAAGGTGGCAGGGTATGTTGCAGCTTTTGTGCCATCTTGAGGCAGCCAGACTTTGTTTTGAAGCCACCTGGAGCCATCCCTGGAGATTTTAGGCAGGATGTGATTCTAGCCCTTGTGAGTGAGTCCCCCTGGCAGAGTGTACTTCAGGGGGGACTGTGGCTCAGGCAGGAGGCGGTGCTGACCTTGGCCAAGGTGGGGGCTGGGTTGTGAGAGCCTGTCAGCGGTCCTGAAAGGAAGGAGGAAAAATTGAGCCTCTAGCAGCTGGTACAGCCAGGGGATACAGCCAGGGGAGACTTAGGTTATCAGACTTTTCCACCCTGGGGACAGGTTTCCTTGCCAAAAGGGGTTAAAACCCCAATGGCAGCCTCTTCTCTGGAGATCATCACTGTGCCATGTCGTGCCTGACCTGGTGTGTGGTATGTCTGTACTGGCCTCTGGAGGGTCACCATGCTTCTGTGTGCACAGGCACATTCAGTTCTCTCAGGAAGTTTGGGGGAGAGCAGGACATCCTCATCATTTGCCCTGTCAGGCAGCAAGGCTCAGAAAGGGGGTGTGACTTAGGAAGGTCACAAAGACTCTGCTTCCCGGGCATTCCCTGGAGTCCCAGCCTGTCATTCCAGTTGGGGAGCCCTTGCCCAGCCTCTTGGAGCTGTGGCTACTCTCCCAGCCCTGACCCAGTCCAACTGGCTCCATTGTCTGCTCAGCAGCCCTCTCAGGGGCTCTCACTTGGGTCAACCCAGTGATGTCGGCTCCATGGGCCCAGGAAGCTGGGGTAAAGGGACTGTCTAAAAAATGCAGGAATTTAGATCAGGGAGGTAGAAAAGGGTAGATATTTATTCAGCAAGTTTTCTCTGAGGCCTGCTGAGCTAGGTCCCATGCCAGGCCTGGGAGCCGTGGGGGGTCCCAGCCCGAGGGGATGTAGAGCCGGGTGTGGTCACCAGTCTTTAGCTTGGGACCCTTTGGGGGAGCTTCTGTCTTCAGTAGCAGAATAGAGAGCAGACAGGATGAGTGCAGCCCCAAGATTTCCCGGTTCTGAGTAGAGCCTGTGTCCCCTCCCTGAGGTATGCTGAGAGAGGCTGCCAGCCTGCTGATGTTCCCTGACATGGCTATGGATGTTTCTGGATTCATGGCAGCCTCAAGTCCCTCTTGGTTCACTTCTTCCACCTGAGAATGGGCTCTCTAGGAGGAGGGCAGGTCAGAAGAGGTGGCCAGGTCAGGTGGCTCTGGTTTCCAGCTGCTGCTGTCGCTGCCCACCCCACTGAGCCATGCCATCGGCTCCCTCTATGCAACCAGACACCTTGGCCTGGTGAGGCTGCGATGTAGGAGCTGATAGGTGGGCTCAGAGCCATGGCAACAGGTGGCTGCCTCTTTCTTGCCTGTCAGCCTGGCCCGCCCTGCTCTCTTCCCTGCCATTGGGCAGGAGCTGATACCACAGAGGGACCAGGATCTAAATGAGAGAGGTCTCCTCAGTGGGCAGGGAGGGTCTAGGAGCTAGCATCCACTAGATGGGAATGGTTAGAGCAAAACCAGGATGAATAGGTTCTTCATCTAGATCTGGGGTGGGAATGCCTGGCACAGGCTCCTGTGGACTATGCTGCAGCTGGGCGCCCCCAGGCCCAAGGGCGGTGTTCCCCTGTGGAGCACCCGGAAGGTAGGGCTTGCCAAGATTAAGATGCCATCACCCTGGCCTTCCCAAAGAGATCTGTGGGGTGGAGGGGTGTGGGCAAATGTTTCTGACCCGAGCCTGGCACTGGCTGTACCTTCTGGGGTCTCCAGGAGATAAGGAAGGGCGGGACTAGTTGGACCGCAGGGTCAGTAGGTTAGGGCGGGCACATTCCTGATAGCTGCCTGGGCCATATCAGAGAAGAGCTGAATGGTTCACTCAGCCCTGCTGGTCCAGGCTGTTCTCTGAACTTTTCTAGGGGTCTCTTTACAGGCAGAGTTCTCTCAGCCCCGTCTCTCTCACTCTTGGATAAGGGGGTAGGCTGGTGGGAGGGAGCTCGGCCATCTGTGGTGTAAGTGCCAGCCACCTGGTGCCAGCCTTGTAACTCCTAGAGAATGCCAGGTGTTGGGGAAAGGGGCCTCAATAGCTGCCTCAGTAGCTGGCAAGCTGCTTGGATTTGGGGAGTGGAATCATCTGGGTCCTTAGCCCTCTGGACTGGCTTCCTAGGAACTCAGTTTTGCAGGACTTGGGGTCAGCATAGGTACAGCATGCCTTTGTCACCAGCTCCAGCTGGCTTCCTGCTGAGCCTGACTCATCTGCCTCCTCATCTCCCCATAGCCCGATCTGCTCAACTTCAAGAAGGGATGGATGTCGATCTTGGATGAGCCTGGAGAGGTAGGAGAGCTGAAGTGAAAAGGGGAGGAGACTGTGCTGCTGTAGGACCCCAGGAGGCTGAGGGCCTGGCTTGTCCAGCTTTCTAGAGATCCCAGCCTCTGGTAGTGGGGGTGGGTCTAAGGTGGGGACTGGGCTGGTCATCTCTCTGTCTCCTGGAGCAGTCTGCAGTTGTGAAAGTGGCAAGGAGTGGAGGCCACCTACCCCCTCACACCTGTGTCCCACCCCCTGCTCTCACTAAGGGCCTCTTGGCCCTCCTACCTCGGGATAACCCTGGCTGGGAATGGAGGGTCTGGGCAGAAGGGATCACGGGGATCAGCTGGCCTGAGTCACACATAGATTTCCAGCACTTGGCCACAGGGTTGGGGCTAACGAAGAAGGCACTGGTTGAGTCAGAGCATGGGCATAATAGATAGCAATGATTATTAACAGAATAGATGGCCAGGTCACAGAGATCAAGCATGGAAAGGGTCCCACATCCTCCTGGCATCTACTGACCTTCCCTTCCCTTGATATATCTGCTCTTGGAACTGGTAGGGGCAGTGACTGTTTCTGTCCTTTCTGTGGCCAGGCTGGAGCTGGCTCCCTGCCCACCCTGTCTGGGAGGGGATGTCCCCCCAGCCCAGCCATGCGTGTGCCTGTGGTTCAGGTCTTCATGCAGCCCACATGCCGCGGAGGGCTCAGAGCCAAAGGGAATCTCATTGTGTTTCCGGCCCACATGTTTTATTCCCTCCAGCTCACAAGCCTTCCGTACCCGCCGGCTGCCCACCCGTCCCCTGGTGGCTGCTCTCCAGGCTCACACAAGGCCTGGAACCCTGCCAGTGACCCCTTCCTGGCCTCTCCACCCAGGTCCCCAGAGGGCAGAGGGATTATGGGGCCCACCCAGAACTGGCTGTTACTCATCCTGTATCACAGGATTTTGGAATGTCCAAGCTGGAAGGGACTTGGGAGATCAGCCAGCTCACCCCTAGGTACAAAGACAGGAGACAGGCCCATGAGAATGTCAACATCTAGGCTTAGCAGCACCTTGGGCACGCCTAGAACTTGGAGCTCCTTTCATCTCCCATCCTAGATAGTCATAGTCCAGGTTTGGAAGGGCCAAAGAAATGACTTGGCACAGAACCCCTGCCCTGCTTTACAGAGAGGCAAGTGAGGTCTCTGGCAGCGTTCAGTCCACTGAATAAGAGCAGGATGGTTCTAAGAGGGTCAGCTTCCTAGAACAAACACCCAAACCTGGTGTCCGTCCCTATGCCAGCTGCCATGAGAGAAGTACAAGGGAGAATTAGGCACTTCTAACCTCAGCAGAAGCTTTAGAGACTTCTTAGTAGCCCTGCTTTATAGGTCAGAAGACTAAAACTCAGAGAAGTAGAGATTCTTGTCTAAAGGCACACAGTAGCTAGGGAGCGTATGAAACCTAGGTCTCTTTTAAAACCCTGTTTCTCAGGGGTGAGAATGTAGAAAGAAGTAGAAAGTGTCATCCCCGCACATTTTTGAGATCATACTATCTTCTTGAGGAAAAGAACTAAGTACTTGAAGCAACAAACATCATGGATAGGGCTTGATGATGTGGGGAACCCTAGGAAGGCAAGAGACTGGGTGACATTCACTGACCCAGTTAGTGGGCAGACTCGACTGGCTTTCCTATGGGGTGACCAGAATCCGAGAGGTGGAGTGAGTTTTGCTGATATCAGGCTGTTCCTCTGGTGACACCCCACCACTTTCCTACATGTCCTGCCATCCCAATCCCAAACCATAGATCATAAGTGTACAGATTAATGCATTTTCTCACGTGCTGCATATGTGGGTAACTAGTACACAGATAAAGAAACAGACCGTGCCAGTACACAGACACCATGCAGTCCTGCTCTCTGGGAGACCTTCGTCCTCCACTACTATGGCTGTTGGGGGGTGTGGGGGTGGGGTAGGGCATATGGACAAAGACTTGCAATGCTCTGGCTTCACTTAGTCCCTGACTGCTAGCCAAGTGACCTTATGTAGGTTACAACCCTTACCTGGTCTTTACTGGAGGGGCGTACCGGAGGAGGCTTGGAATCTTTAGGAGGGGTCTGGGAGCATCAACAAGTCAGAAAAGGGTTCCAAGAAAGAAAGGGGAGTGTGGTTATGGAGGAAAAGCTGCCCCTGAGGCTCAGAGAGGAAATGGAGGGACCAGGCCTCAGATTGGGTTTATGACCCTAAGCTGCTGCCCCACCCCTGCTGTGTACACAATGGTTAGTCTGGCAGCACCCACGACACCTGCAGAAGCCACACGTGGGCCCTTTCATCCTACCCTCCCTCCCCCTCCCCCTCACTCATCAGCACCTCTACTTTGCAGTGGAAGAAGCATTGGTTTGTGCTGACAGATTCAAGCCTCAAGTATTACAGAGACTCCACCGCGGAGGAGGTGAGACAACCAGTGGGAGGGCATCCTCTCCCCATCAGGGGCTGATACACCCTAGAAGAGGCTGGGATGGCCTGGCTGGGGCCAACAAAGTGGGTCTCCCCGGGGCCCGCGTGGACCAGGGCCGGTGCTTCTGCCCCAGGCAGATGAGCTGGATGGCGAGATCGACCTGCGCTCCTGTACAGACGTCACCGAGTACGCAGTGCAGCGCAACTATGGCTTCCAGATCCACGTGAGGCTGCATGCAGGGGAATGGTGGCTGAGGGTGGGGTCAGTATATCTGGAGGTCCCAGAGGAGGTTTTGGTGGTGAACATGGCTCACCATTGAGACTGGCTTCCTGTTGCCCATTTACCAGAGGCCCTGAGCTCAGAGCCAGTCAGAAGCTCTGGTGTCAACACTTAATTTATCTGGGGAGATCTTGGAGCCAGCAGGGTTTTCCCTAGCCTGCTGGAAGGAAGGTTTTGTGCTCTCTGACTGCTCCAGACTCAAAACCTTAGATACTGTCCTGAAAAGCATGGTTCACAGTGGGGAGGGAGCCATGGGGCTGGCCATGTGGCAACCTATTCTGGTCTGGACTTGCAGACCAAGGATGCTGTCTATACCTTGTCCGCCATGACCTCAGGCATCCGACGGAACTGGATTGAGGCTCTGAGGAAGACTGTGCGTCCAGCTTCAGCCCCAGATGTCACCAAGTATGTGCTGATCTGGACCAGGGCCTTAGGGGAGACAGCAGTTACTTTTGCATCCCTGGGTGGGATTCTGTGCGCTCACCTGAGGGTCCTGTGGTTGTAGCTTCTGGACCTCAGTTTCTCTATCAACAAAATGGGAAGAGGGCAATGAGTATTCTTGGTGTTCATGCAGAAATACATGAAGATTTGAGGTTTGATCTGCCATCTCTTTAATCCACCATATCTTGGAAGAGAGGGCAGGGGCTTTGGCTTTTTGGGAAAGATGCCTGTGCATCAAAAGCGCCTGCTTAGGTACTATTCTGTCTCTGAACTATATATTGCTTCTTGGCTTTTTGGCTAAGATCAGATTTAGGATCTGTCTCCCTGCCATGGGGGCCATGTCTGAGCTGGGAGAAGGCTGCCTTCAGGGAGAAGGCTGCCTAGGTTGTCTGGCTCGGTGCACACCCCTCTTGGGGTGGGAAGCTCACCTCCTCTGGAGGTTACCAGGGATAGAGGGGCAGGAGGGCTAAGTTACCTGGTGGCAGAACCTCCATAAGTATAAACAGCTGCCCATGGGGAGCTGGGATTTGCAGCTGCTGGGCACCAGGAACAGAGCGTGGTATTGAAGTGGGTGAACAGGAGGTCCCAACCTGGCCGCACCCTGCTGTTCAGCCTTAGGCCAGTGGCTTCCCTGCCTGGGTTTCAGGTTCCTCCTTTGTCACATTGGTGTGTCATGTCTGTGCATGTGTGAGGATATGCCCTGCGCCCTTTGTAAACTCCCGAAGTACTGCGCGGTTGGACTGTTATTTAGTATATCAGCTCTGGTGCTTTAACAAAGAAACTGGCTGAAACAAGGTAGATGCTCATTTCTCTCTCTGGAACAGTCCAGAAGTGTGCAATCCAGGCAGCTTCACACTATGGCCAGAGGGGACTGCTTAGGTTCTCATGAAGTCCCAGCCCTTTAAGGGGAGCAGCCTGTCATGCTCAATGAGTGGAATGCAGTCACATGGCCACACATAGCTATAGGGAGTGCTGGAAAGTATAGTTTTCAGCTGGGTGACCATGTACCCAGCAATTGCTGTGGGAGGAGAGAACTGCCATAGTTGTTCAGTCTCAGCAACATGTGTTCGGTCCACCCAGAGGTCCCTGTCTTCACCTCTTTCACAGTGACCGTGGACATCTCTTCTATTCTACCGTGAGCCTTGTGAAGCCCTGGCATTGTCTGTGTGTCTGTTTGTTTATTTATTTATTTTGAGACAGAGTCTCACTATGTCACCCTCGGTAGAGTGCTGTGGCATCACAGCTCACAACAACTTCAAACTCTTGGGCTTAAGTGATTCTCTTGCCTCAGCCTCCCAAGTAGCTGGGACTACAGGTGCCCACCACAACACCTGGCTATTGTTGTTGTTGTCACTGTTGTTTAGCAGGCCCGGGCCAGGTTCGAACCCACCAGCCCTGGTGTATGTGGCCAGTGCCCTAACCACGGAGCTACAGGCACTGAGCCATCTGTTATGTGTTTAATCCATCGATCACCTTTGCAAAGGGCTTCCTTGTTGCTTTCTATGTTCACCCACCTAGTCCTCACATGCTTCCTGTGAGGTGTTGCTCCATGTTACAAATGAAGATAACTGAGGCTCAGGGCAGGGGAAGCCAGATATCCTGGTCACTCTGCTGGCACTCAGTGGAGCCAGGATGTTCCCAGGGTCTGCTAGCGATGAAGCTTCAGTTCTCAACCTATAGGATGGGCTGCTTCCTCCCCTGGGGTCTGTCCCCAGCCCCTGGCACCCAGCTGGTGCTCCAGAAGTATCCATTGTGGAGCTGATGAGGCAGGTCCCACCTGACGCGACTCTGCTGGTGCCCTAGGCTCTCGGACTGTAATAAGGAGAACACACTGCACAGCTACAGCAGCCAGAAGGGCTCCCTGAAGCCAGGGGAGCAGCGGGTATGCTCTGAGGTCATTGGCCGGGGTGGCCCTCGAAAGGCAGATGGGCAGCGGCAGTCCTTGGACTACGTGGAGCTCTCCCCGCTGACCCAGGGTTCCCCGCAGCGGGCCCGCACTCCAGCCCGCGCTCCTGACCACCCAGCCAAGCAGGAGGAGCTGGAGCGGGACCTGGCGCAGCGCTCCGAGGAGCGACGCAAGTGGTTTGAGGCCACAGACAGTCGAGCCCCTGAGGTGCCAGCTGGTGAGGGGCCACGCCGAGGCCTGGGCGCCCCCCTCACTGTGGACCAGCAGAGCCGGCTCAGCGACGAGATTGAGAAGAAGTGGCAGGAGCTAGAGAAGCTGCCCCTGCGGGAGAACAAGCGGGTGCCACTCACTGCCCTGCTCAACCAAAGCCGCAGGGAGCGCCGGGGGCCCTCAAGCGACAACCATGAGGCACTGGAAAAGGAGGTAGGTGGCACCACAGCTGGCCTCTCTGGGCACCGCCTTGCCCACCAGCACCCCTCCGATCCCTGCTCTCATGCCCTGGCATTTGTCTTGCACACCTGCAGTGATGGGGCACTCACTCCCAGTCCACTATATGGCACCGCAGACTCCTTTTGATTGGAATCTTTTCCCCTGGACCTGGGTGTTGTGTTTGGTTTTGGTTTTTTTTTTTTCGTAGTTCTGCTCTCAGCAGCCACAGGGAAGGGAAAAGAGGAAGAGAAGGGAGGGACCGTTTACTGTGCATCTCTGACATGCCAAGCCTTGTCCTCTTCCCTGCTTCCAGGCTCCCACTGACCTGGACACCCCATCCCCCACCCCCATAGGTGCAGTCTCTTCGGGCCCAGCTGGAGGCCTGGCGTCTCCGCGGGGAGGCTCTGAGCGCACCTAGAACCCAGGAGGATGGCCACATCCCCCCAGGCTACATCTCACAGGTAAGGCGGAAGAACTATTTTGTGGGGAATGGGGGCTGATCTCTGATTGCCATGTTGTCAGGAAACAGCTAAGTTTTTGGGTGCCCTTCCTATGTGTTGAAACCTGTGTGACACATGTGACACAGGTCATTTTAATCTCCCCACAGCTGGTGGGCATGGTCACTGTGCCCATTTTGCAAACAAAGCCACTGGGCTCTGAGAGGTTATGTGACTTGCCTGAGGTCACCCCACCGGCAGGTGGCAGAGGTGGGATTTGAGCATGGGTCCAGCTGACTGTAGAGCCTGTGAGTTCCCGTGTGACACTCTGCACTTGGACCATTTCCCCTGCACCACCCTGGGGACGTGGGAAGCTGGTGGCCCTGGGAGTCGCTCCCCAAACACAGGGAATTTCTGCATGAGCCTGCCAGGCCGAGGCCCCAGCAAGGAGGTCTGCGGGACATAGGAGCCTCCAGTGGCCCTCAGGGAGTGCACCGTCTGCCTAGGACAGCCGTTCTCAACAGGGTGATTTTTGCCCCCTTGGGGACATTTGACTATGTCTGGTAACACTTGGTTGTCACAACTGGGACAACTAGCTCTCCAGAAATAAAATGTGTGTGTGTGTGTGTGTACACATATACTTAAATAAATTTATTATAAGTTTTACTGGTATAAAGGATGCTTAGTATACAATTTACAAATAAAAATATAATACTTTTTATTGTGAATTCCACATAGCAAATGAATCTTTCTCAGAATGCTTTCAGTGATTTTTCCATACTATTGTATCTCCAACTAATTAAGAAACAGACATAGCTGTAACCTGTATTCTGGTTGACATTTTTGTTTATGCTAAATGAGTAAGGTGAGAAGATATACATATGTTGGAACTTGGTCAATGTTGTGAGCAACTTCTTTGTTCAATCAAATAATAGTTTTCTATTTGAGAATATTCTATTAAGGATACTTCTGCAATTTTTTTGTTCTATTTACAACATAATGGTTATAGATATCACACTTTTAAGTTTAGTCTGCATTATTAGCATTTTTCATCACTTGCTTAAGTCTAGGCAATCAACAGAACAAAAAAGCCCTGATTTGTAATGTTTACCAATTTATGTGGTGTAAAACTCCTACTAAGGTGGATGTTGAGCTATCAGCATGAAGTCCCTGAGCAAATGGAGTTGGGAAGAGAGGTCACACCATTCTATAGTATTTCCACCAGACAGATGCAATAGACATGAATAACCTCAAGTACACATATAATAAAATGCAGTGAAAAAATTAGGAAATGATAAATTTTGAGTGTCTATTACCTTGGGTTTGTTTTTTTTTTTTTTCCTAAGCACAAATGATCTTTCTGTCTTGGCCTACCAGAGTGTATTACCTTATTTTTAATGTAATCAATTTAAGGTGTATAAATTTAATTTTTAATAACAGCTGTAAAGAACAACTGATTCAAAAAAATTCCTAAAAATTTGACAATCAGCTATCCGTAGTCAGCACAGTGTTAGAGAAAATAATGCTGGGACCTAGGCTCTGGGTAAGAGGAGTCTTCTAGAAGCTTCCAGGGGGAAGTCAGGAGGGGCTGTCAGGAAGGCTTCCTTCCTGACAGGTGGGCACTGAGCTGAGCAGGGTGTGTGCAAGCAAGCTAGAGGGAGACGGGGTGTGGGGGGCAGCGTCTGATGCTGGGAGCAGGCGGAGGAGGCCTCCCCTGAGGCAGAGGAGGGGGCTGGGCTCAACACCACAGCCTGTGGCAGGGGAAGACCTCAGAGGCCTCAGCCAGGGGCTGGTAGCTATGCTGGCTCTGGGCAGGTTCCAGGACTGCTTTCTGAGGGGTGAGGCTAGGTGGGCCCCTCACAGCCACGTAAGCCTTGAGTTGCTCTCTCCATTTTACTCTCAGCTTGCAGGTGGGGAGATTGAGGCCCAAAGAGGGTTGTGGCCTTTGAGCTGAAGGTAGGCCTGTGTCTGGAATCCAGGCTTCCTGGTCCCCCGGGGCCCCATGGGGCACTCCAAAGGCTGTCACTTCTCTGTTAGGTTGGGACAGGTGGGGGCAGCAGGGAAAACAGGGATGGGGGGGGGAGAACAGGGTGAGAGGTGAGAAGGGTTTAATTGGGAAGCAGAGCGAGAAGACTGGGGTGGAGTGACCCCAGATGCAAAGGTCATCAGAGAAGAGGAGCTGAGTCATCTGTGTCTCCCTCAGGCACAGGAAGAGGCTGCTGAAAACTCAGGACCTGGAGAGGTGACAGCTGAGAGAGACTGCCCAGCTGGTACCTTAGGCTGGGTGGTGCCTCTCTTTGGGGAGGGGCGGTTGCCACTGTCAGGGGCTCTGGGCCTTCGCCCAGTGGACTTCAGTGCCTCCTTCCCAGCCTATTACAGCGGGGGCCGCAGGCATTTCTTTATCTACTTTGATGTCCATGTCAGAGGTGGCAGCCAATATCGGGACACCTTGGGCCACTCAGGAAGGTAGGTCAGAGAGCAGCACCTACCTGGCATTTTAAGAGCCCCTCTTCATGAGGTGGTTCCCATCTCCTGATGTCAGCACCCATACCCCTGTCAGCTGCTGGGTCTGCCTGCCTGCCTGCTCAGGCCCTTTGAAGAGCAGTAGTCTGTGTCCACTTTCCAGGCTCAGCACAGGTGCTCACTTCAGGGACTGCCCATTCCCAGGGGGGCTGGGGGCTGCTATGTGAGGCCTATTTTATAGATGCTATGACCGAACTCAAAAAAGGCAGGGGTTTGGGTGGCACCTGTGGCTCAGTGAGTAGAGCGCCGGCCCCGTATACTGAGGATGGCGGGTTCAAGCCCAGCCCCAGTTGAACTACAAAACAAACAAAAAAAAGGCAGGGTCTTGTTCAAATCCACTCCACAGTGCAGCGAGGACTAGGACCCAGTGTGTGGGACTCCAAAGACATGTTTTTTGGCCCTAAGTGGGAGGATATACAGAGGGCAGGTAGGACAGACATCCTTACGGTCTCCCTAAACTGGCCTGCTGCAGTCACAGGGAAACACAGAATCCCTCCTCTGGCCCTCTGTGCCTCAGAGTGTTCCCTAGCTCTCCCCCTTCCCTCTTTTTTTTTTTTTTTGTTTTGCAGTTCGGCCAGGGTCGGGTTTGAACCCGCCACCCTTGGTATATGGGGCCAGCGCCCTACTCGCTGAGCCACAAGCGCCGATCCCCCTTTCCTCTTATAGTGACCTTTGCACAGTTTCTTAATTATGTAAAAACATGATTACATTTCCATAAATAATTCAAACAAATTAAAAGTTTGGAAATGAACACATGCCCACTCCCTTTCCTGCTGGCTCCCACCCCAGAGGTTACCCCAGTGACTAAGGCAGTAGCTGCCTGTATTTGTTTCCTGTGGCAGCTGTAACAAATTACCACAGCTGCTTAAATGACACAAATTTTTTTTTTTTTTTTTTTTGAGACAGAGCCTCAAGCGTCACCCTGGGTAGAGTGCTGAGGCATCACAGCTCACAGCAACCTCCAATTCCTGGGCTCAAGCGAGTCTCTTGCCTCTATCTCCCAAGTAGCTGGGACCATAGGCGCCCGCCACAATTCCTGGCCATTTCTTGATTGCAGCCGTCATTGTTTGGCGGGCCCGGGCTAGATTTGAACCCGCCAGCTCAGGTGTACGTGGC
The DNA here is from genome assembly GCA_963574655.1 of Perodicticus potto. Taxonomy (NCBI): domain Eukaryota; kingdom Metazoa; phylum Chordata; class Mammalia; order Primates; family Lorisidae; genus Perodicticus; species Perodicticus potto. The sequence continues at coordinate 13,162 of CAUYRH010058386.1, forward strand.
TGGCGCCTTAGCCCGTTGAGCCACAGGCGCCAAGCCATGACACAAATTTATTACCTGATGGTTTTGTAGGCTCCAAGTCTAACGCAGGCCGCTGCAGACTAAAACCAAGGCAGCAGCAGGGCCGAGTCCTCTAGAGGCTCTTGGTGGGACCCACATCCTTGCCTTTTGGTGGTTGCTCAAGTTCCTTGGCTCATGGCTTCTTCCTTCATCTTCAAAGGCTGCAAAGGGGGAGTTGAGTCTACCTTTCACATCTTTCTCACCATTCCTTCCTGGTCACTCATCCCTCAGGCTCTTCCCTCCTGCCCTCTTCATCCCCTTATAAGGACCTTTGTGATTACTTTGGGCTCACTGGCTAATCTAGGATAATCTCCTGATTTTAAGGTCAGCTGATTAGCAAACTTTAATTCCCTCTGCAGCCTGAATTCCAGATCCCGGGAAGAAGGGCGTGGACATATCTGTTTTCATATACATACAACTCTGTGTTTTGTTCCCACATGCGCCATATGCACTGTCAGAAGCCGGCTTCAAGACGCCTTTCCACAGCAGTCACAGGGCAGCTCTATCTTGTAACAGTGGCTTGGAGTCCTTTGTAAGGCTCCATCACATCATTTATTTAAAGGTTCCCCTGGTAGGCATTTAGGCTGTTTCCAGTTTTCATGTGTTACCGACTTTGCCGTAGGGAATCCCTTGTCTTTGTATGCACATAATTTTCTGTGGGATCTTTCCTGGGAATAGAACAGCTAGGCCAAGTGCTACATGGGTGGGATGCAGTGATGACTGGGCACGGTGGCTCATGCCTGTAATCCTAGCCCTCTGGGAGGCCAAATCAGGGGGATTGCTTGAGCTTAGGAGTTCAAGACGGCCTGAGCAAGAGCGAGATCCTGTCTCTATTGAAAATAGAAAAATTGGCTCGGCGCCTGCGGCTCAAGTGGCTAAGGCGCCAGCTGCATACACCTGAGCTGGCGGGTTCGAATGCAGCCTGGGCCTGCCAAACAACAATGACAACTACAACCAAAAAGCAGCCGGGCGTTGTGGCGGCCGCCTGTAGTCCCAGCTACTTAGGAGGCGGAGGCAGGAGACTCACTTGAGCCCAGGGTTGCTGTGAACTGTGATGTCATTGTACTCTACCCAAGGCAACAGCTTGAGACTCTGTCTCCAAAAAAAAAATAGAAAAATTGACCAGGTATTGTGGTAGGTGCTTATAGTCCCAGCTACTTGAGAAGCTGAGGCAAGAAGATTAGCTTGAGCCCAAGAGTTTGAGGCTGCTGTGAGCTATGATGATGCCTGGCACTTTACCCAGGGCAAGGGAGTGAGACTCTGAAAGGAAAAAAAAAAAAAAATGCAGGCTCGGTGCCTTTAGCTGAAGCAGCTAAGGTGCCAGCCACATATGCCAGAGGTGGTGGGTTCAAATCCATCCCAGCCTGCCAAACAACAACAGCTACAACCAAAAAATAGCCAGGTGTTGTGGCGGGTGCTTGTAGTCCCAGCTACTTAGGAGGCTGAGGCAAAAGAATCGCTTAAGCCGAGGAGTTGGAGGTTGCTGTGAGCTGTGACACCATGATATTCTACCGAGGGCGACAGCTTGAGGCTCTGTCTCAAAAAAAAAAGGGGGGGGGGCAGTACCTGTGGCTCAGCGAATAAGGCACCGGCCCCATATACTGAAGGTGGCAGGTTCAAGCCCAGCCTCGGCCAAACTGCAAAACAGAAAAATAGCTGGGCGTTGTGGCGGGCACCTGTAGTCCCAGCTACTCGGGAGGCTGAGGCAAGAGAATCGCCTAAGCTCAGGAGATAGAGGTTGCTGTGAGCTGTGTGACGTCCCGACACTCTACCGAGGGCGATAAAATAAGACTCAGTCTCTACAAAAAAAAAAAAAAAGAAAAAGAAAATGCAATGATGCCACCAAACTGTTGGCCCTCCACCCACCAAGTCACAGTGGGTGCTCCTAGCAGTGGGTATTTTCAGTCTTTTAAACACTTGTTCATTTGGCTCGATGCCTGTAGTTCAGTACTTAGGGCACTGACCACATACACCGAGGCTGGCAGGTTTGAGCCTGGCCCAGGCATGCTAAACAACAATGACAACTGCAACAAAAAAATAACCAGGCATTGTGGCGGGCTCCTGTAGTCCCATCTACTTGGGAGGTTGAGGTAAGAGAATTGCTTAAGTCCAAGAGTTTGAGGTTGCTGTGAGCTGTGATGCCATGGCACTCTACCAAGGGTGACATAGTGAGACTCTTGTCTCAAAAAAGAAAAAAAAAGGGTGGTCCCTGTGGCTCAGTGACTAGAGCACCGGCCCCATATACTGAGGGTGGCTGGTTCAAACCCGGCCCCGACCAAACTGCAACAAAAAATAGCCGGGTGTGGTGGCGGACGCCTGTGGTCCCAGCTACTCAGGAGGCTGAGGCAAAAGAATCGCCTAAGCCCAAGAGTTGGAGGTTGCTCTGAGCTGTGACACCAGGGCACTCTACCAAGGGCGACAAAGTGAGACTTTGTGTCTGAAAAGAAAAAAAAATGTTTGTCCATTTTGCCTTCCCCATTTCATATTGAGTCATCAGTTTCAGCTCATTTGCTGAGCACTTGCACATGTCCAGCCCTGGCCTGGATCCTGAGGACTTCACTGGGTCAGATATTCCCTGTCTTCAGAGAACTTATGGTTTGGCAAGCAGAACCTTTGGAGGCAGGAAAAAGGCTGTCCAGAGACAGAGCTAGGAGAAGCATTTAAACTGGCTGCAGGTGAAGTGAGTTACCTGGTAGCCAGGTAGTGGGAATAACATGAGCTGAAGCCCAGAGGTGTGAACATGTTGTGAGTTGTTTTTTGTAAATCATGAGGTTGCTTGGTGGACGAGGGCCAGGGATGGGGCCTCAGGCTCAGCTGTGGGAAAAGGAACTTGATCCAGCAGGATGGAGAGTCCCAGGAGGGCTTGAGGCTGGAGTCAGTGAAGTTTGTAGATGAGGAGAATGGTAGACGGAGGGAGTGGGGATGGGCTGGAGGTGCCGGAGTCCAGGGACAGGTGGTGCACCTGCCCCTGAGGCTTCCCACGTGGAGGCTGGCAAGGGCCACCGTCCCATGTAGTGGGGGCGGCCCTGTGACTTCCTGGTGTCTGGCCCACAGGAGGCATGTGAGCGTAGCCTGGCAGAGATGGAGTCCTCACACCAGCAGGTGATGGAGGAGCTGCAGCGGCACCACGAGCGGGAGCTGCAGCGGCTGCAGCAGGAAAAGGAGTGGCTCCTGGCTGAGGAGACAGCGGCCACGGCCTCAGGTGTGGACCTTGGGGGAAGGTACAGTGGGTGGGGCCGTGAGCCTCCATGTGGAGGCGACTCCTTGTGGAACTGAGGAGGCCTTTAAAAAAGTGTGGGGGCTCAGCACCGTAGCTCAATGAGTAGGGTGCCAGCCACCTACACTAAGGCTGGCAGGTTCAAGCCTGGCCCGGGCCTGCTAAACAACAATGACAACTGCAAGCAAAAATAATGGTCAGGTGTTGTGGTGGGTGCCCGTAATCCTGCAAGGGAGGCTGAGGCAAGAGAATCGCTTAAGCTCAAGACTTTGAGGAGCTGTGATGCCACCGCACTCTACCCAGGGTGACATAGTGAAACTCTGTCACAAAAAAAGGGAACCAGGCTCGGCACCTGTGGCTCAAGCGGCTAAGGCACCAGCCACATACACCTGAGCTGGCGGGTTCAAATCCAGCCCGGGCCCTCCAAACGAAAATGATGGCTGCAACCAAAAAATAGCTGGGCGTTGTGGCGGGCACCTGTAGTCCCAGCTGCTTGGGAGGCAGAGGCAGGAGAATCGCTTGAGTCCAGGAGCTGGAGGTTGCTGTGAGCTGTGATGCCACGGCACTCTACCCAGGGCGGCAGCTTGAGGCTCTGTCTCAAAAAAAAGGGAATCTGAGGTAAATGAAAGACTCTCTGCCCCATGGGTTGTAACTCTTCTCTCTAAGGAGCCTGCAGCCACTAGAGAGTCTACCTCAAACCACACCCTGTCCATATGCTGGGGGAGAGATGCTGATGAACTGCACACCCTGCCCTTATAGGAGTATCATCTCCCTGTATACACGGGCCAGACTTTCGGGACAGCAGAGGGAAGATGGGAGCACTGCCCAAGGCCACTGTGTGCCAGACTCTGGCACATGTTCCCCATGGGAGCACCCTTAGTCCTCGAAGTACCCTTTTCACAGATAGGGAAATTTGGGTTCAGAGAAGTTAGTGACTTGTGTCAGAGGGCACAGCTTGGAGGTGGCAGAGCTGGAATTGGAGCCCAGAAGACTGACTGCAAAGATGTGCTCAGACCCTTCCCTTCCAAGCCAGAAACAGGAAATGCCTGAGATGGCAGACAACTCCCTGCCCTCCCTCTGTCCACTGCACTGTTTGCCTAGAGCATCCTAGGGAGCACTGAGGGTTTGTAGAACAATAGGAATTGTGGAAGGAGTCACATGACCTGGAGTTTACAACCTGCTGGTGCCTTGCCAAGTGTTCATGCACTCAAGCCGAGCCAGGGGCCAGCGTGTTTGGATTTTAGGAAGACTGCCCAGTATAAGCACCATTATTAGACACCCACTTCCCCTCAGCAGTTTCTGGGCTTTGCCCTCTAGTAATCTAGCATTAAGGTTTCTGCAGTGAAATTGCTAAAAATCACATTTACTTGGAATAATAAAGATTATAAGTAGCCTCGTGTCTATTCAGGTTGGGCGTTGCCACCAAAAGAGTGACAAGAAACTTGCAGTTTTCAGCTCTTTTGAACTTTGGAATTATGGGTAAAACTAGGGACAAAGTTTGTTTAATCCTCATAACATCCTTGTGTCGGTGTAAAAAAAGTCTTGTTTTTTGGGGTTTTTTTGCAATTTTTGACCAGGGCTGGGTTTAAACCCGCCACCTCTGGCATATGGGGCTGGCACCCTACTCCTTTGAGCCACAGGCGCTGCCCCTTGTTTTGTTTTTTTTTGTTTGTTTTTTGAGACAGAGTCTCACTTTGTCACCCTCTGTAGAGTACTGTGGCGTCATAGTTGACAGCAACTTCAAACCCTTGGGCTCAAGCGATTCTCTTGCCTTGGCCTCCCTAGTAACTGGTACTATAGGCACCTGCCAGAACACCCTGCTATATTTTTTGTTGTTGTTGTTTGTTTAGCAGGCCCAGGCTGGGTTTGTACCCACCAACCCTGGTGTATGTGACTAACCACTGAGCTAAGGACACTAAGCCAAAGCCTTGGTTCTTGGGAGCTCAGTCTGAGAAGTAAAAGCAGCAGGAACTGATGTTTGGGTAATTACTCAGAGCCATGCCTTATTCTAAGTGCTCCACACACATCTTCCTGTATCCCCATGGAGGGAAGATGTGGCTGTTTCCCCATTTTCCAGATAAGAGATCTGAGAGTGAGATGGTCAGGGCAGGAAACAAAGGGTTAAGTCACCTGTACAGAATCATGTAGGCTTGTACTGACTGCAGAGCTCGAGCTTGTGACCACTAGGCTGGACAAGGCATATTGCCCTTATTCAAGAGCCCTCCAGGCTCTACTGGGATGGTGCATTGTGAGGGTGTTACCCAAAAATCACTAGCAATGGCTCAGCACCTGTAGCTCAGCGGTTAGGGTGCTAGCAACATTCACCAGAGCTGGTGGGTTCAAACCCAGCCTGGGCCTGCCAAACAATAATGACAGCTACAACCAAAAAATAGCCGGGCGATGTGGCGGGTGCCTGTAGTCCCAGCTACTTGGGAGGCTGAGGCAAGAGAATTGCTTAAGCCCAAGAGTTTGAGGTTGCTGTGAGCTGTGACAACATGACATTCTACTGAGGGTGACATAGTAAAGACTCTGTCTCAAAAAAAAAAAAGAAAGAAAGAAAAAGAAATCACTAGCAACAGGAGGTCTCATACCAGTGCTCACTGAGGTTGTCTCCCTGGCAGGGTTCAATAGACAGGATTATCATCCCTTGATTGATGAGTGCAGAGAGGTTGAGGAATTTACCCAAAGCCACTCAGTTCATGACACAACCTAGACTGCTCTGGACATCTGGTCTAGGGTTTTTGTTTTTGTTTTTGTTTTTGAGACAGTGTCTCACTATGTCACCCTTGCTCACAGCAACCTCCAACTCTTGGACTTAAGCAATTCTCTTGCCTCAGCCTCCCAAGTAAAGTAGCTAGGACTACTGGTGCCTGCCACAATGCCCAGCTATTTTTTTGTCGTAGTTGTCATTGTTGTTTAGCAGGCCCAGGTTGGTTTCAAACCCACCAGTCCTGGTAAATGTGGCTGGCGCCCTAGCCACTAAGCTACAGGCACTGAGCCTGGTCCAGGGCTTTTTGTACACCATTCCCTGGTCCTATTTCCACTGATATATGTGGCGTCTCAGAGAAGTGCATCTGGGTACTGCTGACCCTTCTTCAGTCTCTCCTCTGCTTCTCTGCTTCCAGCCATTGAAGCCATGAAGAAGGCCTACCAGGAAGAGCTGACCCGGGAGCTGAACAAAACACGGAGTCTCCAGCAGGGCCCTGATGGCCTTCGGAAGCAGCACCAGTAAGATGGCACCTGGTCCCCACTGCCTACTCATCTAATGAGTTGGGGAACTTTCTTGAGGCCAGAGAACACATTGTTTTGCCCTCGGCTGAGACCCCTCCTCCAGTCTCATGGACACAAGGAACAGAAACAGTGAGGCTTCAGACCCCCCTGTCTATCCTTGTAGACAGTTTTTCAGGTCCCTTCTTATCCCTACTGGTCCTAGTCTCTGCTCTGCTCTTCATCCCTGTAGTGTACCCTAGAGCCTGGCTGCAGTGTCATTCTTGACCAGTAGGTGTCTCTCTGCCGTGGAACATAGTTCTGGAATGTTGGAGCTACAAGTGCTTTAGATATGGGCTCTTCCAAGCCACTGTCTCAGAAAGGAGGCACCTATAGCCCAGAGAGACTGTCATTGGTTTGCAGCCCCAATGCAGGCTGAAGGCAAAACTAGGGAAGGAACCCCAAGTCCTGAGCTGCCTTGAATCTCCCATGACCTGACTCTGGCTTGGCAGGAGCAAGAGAGCCCATGCTGCCCTTTCCTCCTTTCCTGGGACAGGTCAGATGTGGAGGCACTGAAGCGGGAGCTGCAGGTGCTGTCAGAGCAGTACTCCCAGAAGTGCCTGGAGATTGGAGCCCTGACGCGGCAGGCTGAGGAGCGCGAGCACACACTGCGGCGCTGCCAGCAGGAGGGCCAGGAGATGCTGCGCCACAATCAGGTGGGCCTGACACCAGGTAGTGGGGGACACGGGTGTGTTCCAGTATCCTGCCCTAACCATCTCACCTTCCCAGGAGCTGCACTCCCACCTGTCAGAGGAGATCGACCGGCTACGCAGTTTCATCGCTTCACAGGGCACAGGCAATGGCTGTGGGCGCAGCAATGAGCGGAGCTCCTGCGAGCTGGAAGTAAGCAACCTCCCTCGTGCCTGGCAGCCCAGTGGTCCTCAGGGCCTGGGGTGGTGGGCGAGCCCTTAATGGGCTGAGTGTCATCTGTAGTGGGAAGCACCAGGTCTCCCAGGGTGACCCAGCCTACACTACAACACCTGCTGTGCTCCCAGCAGCCAGAGTCCCGCCCTCCCATCTGCGTTCTGTCACCTACCTGCTCTGTGACTGTGGCATGTTACCCCACCTCTCTGATCCCTCGTAGCTCATCTGTAAAATGGCACTAGCACCTCCCTTACTGGGAGAAGGTAGAGTGAGAAAATGTGAGGGGAGACCTAAGGATCACCCTAGTATTTTCATTTATTTCTCTAACAAACACTTCTGTCAGCTCGGCACCTGTAGCTCAAGCGGCTAAGGTGCCAGCCACATGCACTGGAGCTGGCAGGTTCAAATCCAGCCTGGGCCTGCCGAACAACATGACAACTATAACCAAAAAATAGCCACGGGCGGCCCTTGTGGCTCATCAAGTAGGGTGCTGGCCCCATATACCGAAGGTGGCAGGTTCAAACCCAGCCTCAGCCGAACTGCAAAAACAGAAAAATAGCCAGGCATTGTGGCGGGCGCCTGTAATCCCAGCTACTTGGGAGGCTGAGGCAAGAGAATCACCTAAGCCCAGGAGTTGGAGGTTGCTGTGAGCTGTGTGACGCCACGGCACTCTACCGAGGGCGATAAAATAAAACTCTGTCTCTATAAAAAAAAAATAAAAAATAGCCGGGCATTGTGGCGCGTGCCTGTAATCCCAGCTACTTGGGAGACTGAGGCAAGAGAATTGCTTAAGCCCAAGAGTTTGAGGTTGCTGTGAGCTGTGACGCCATGGCACTGTACCAAGGGTGACAGCTTGAGACTCTTATCTAAAAAAAAAAAAACACTTCTATCAGGCTTCACTGTGCCCTTTTGCCTATTAACTCATCTAATCTTCCTAACAGCCCATAAGTTAGATTCCGTCACCATCCCCATTTTATAGCTGAGGAAACTAAGGTGATCCAGCACCTTACTGAAGGTGGCCCAGTTGAGCTGGAATTTGAACCAGGCAGTCTGGCTCCAGTTTAAGCTTTTAAGCCTCTCTAGTCCTAGCCGAATCTGTCTCTTTTTTGGGCAAGTCAGCAACATCTGCCCCTCAGAGTTGGGGAGGCCCCTCCTGCTTTGGTTCAAGCAGGGCCATGACACCGCGTCCTCCCCACAGCTGTGGGCCTGGTGCAGTGCGGGGGCTGTAGCAGAGATTGCCATAGGTACCCACTTATATGGTCTGGATAGGGGTAAGGGACAGATGGAAGAAAAGCAAGAAGGTCAGAAAGGGCTTCCTGGAGGAACCTGCTTCCACGTTGGAGAGTGTCTTGGTATAGTTGGGGGTTGCTTTCTAGGGGCTCAAGGCAGGGAGAAGCCAGGCCACAGGGTGCTTGGCCAGGGTAGCTCTGGTCTTTAGCCCTGGGTCAGCCTGGTACCCATGAACCCAGGTGCTGCTGCGAGTGAAGGAGAATGAACTTCAGTACCTGAAGAAGGAGGTCCAGTGCCTCCGGGACGAACTCCAGACAATGCAGAAGGTAGGTCCTGGCTACCAGGGCAGGGGTTCAGTGGGGCAGCGGCCTCCGTGACCACCCGATGCCCATCCTGTGAGCACCTGCTCTGTGCCAGGCACGTCCCTTGCCTCTTCACTTCCTCAGGCTCTGCTATGCCTCTCCCAAGAGGTATTACTATCCCTGTTCACCAACAGGCTTAAAAAGGGAACTGACTTGGGGCGGCGCCTGTGGCTCAGTGGGTAAGGCACCGGCCCCAGATACCGAGGGTGGCGGGTTCAAACCTGAGCCCGGCCAAACTGCAACAAAAAATGGCGGGGCATTGTAGCGGGCACCTGTGGTTCCAGCTACTCAGGAGGCTGAGGCAAGAGAATCGCCTGGGCCCAGGAGCTGGAGGTTGCTGTGAGCTGTGGGACGCCACGGCACTCTACCGAGGGCGATAAAGTGAGACTCTATCTCTACCAAAAAAAAAAAAAAGGGAACTGACTTGTCCAAGGTCATATTCATTTTTATTTATTCAGCATTATTTAAATAATTTATTATTACTAAGCACCTATAACATGCCAGGCACACTGGCAGGTGCTGGGAATATGACTGTGAGCAAAATAGACCAAAATCTCTACCTGTGTGGCACAAAGTGAGGAACAAGCCCCTGTGCTCCATGTTGTAAGGGCCAGATTGGGCCTTGGTGCTGAGTCCACAGCCTGCCCAGGCCATTCTGAGCGACCGAGTTCCTGCACTGGCACCCGCTGCCAGTTTGGGGCCGATACGGGTGTGTCGGTGGCTCTGTTTTGAGCTGGAACTGGGCACATTGAGCTTGATCAGGCAGCAGGATCTCATGGAAGCCTGAGCACCAAGCAAGGCCAATTGGTCCTCCTGGCCACCACTGCCCTGTGGTCCTGTACACAAGTTTTACCTCCCCGAAGCTCACTCTCAGCTCTCCAGGGGGGTGAAAGTGACAGAGCAACATGGGGGCTGCTCAGCTGGCTGGCCAGGGAGCAGGCGGGAAGGGCCGGCCTCATGCACTCATAGACCCTGCCTACTGCTCAGGACAAGCACTTTGCCTCCGGAAAGTACCAGGATGTCTATGTGGAGCTGAACCACATCAAGACTCGCTCGGAGCGGGAGATTGAGCAGCTGAAGGAGCATCTACGCCTCGCCATGGCCGCCCTGCAGGAGAAGGAGTCAATATGCAACAGCCTGACTGAGTAGAGTGGGTGCTGGGTTCTAGGTCCCCAGGGTGGGTGGTGGGCCCCAGGACCCTGGGCCTAGAGGGGTATGTGACCCTGGGCCACCTTCTCCTGCCTGTTTCCTTCCTCTAAATGGGACAATGACACCAGCCACACAGGGTTGGGGCAGAGGCTGTCTTACCAGCCTGAGCATGTTTCTTCAGAGGCAGGAGTGCAGCTTGGAGCTCCAGCTTGACTCTGGACAGTCTGTATCCCTGGAGGCAGATCCAGGGGCACATGGCTGAGCCCACAGCCTTTCTCCCACTGAGCATGACCCCTCAGACTTCCATGCTCGAGTCCAAGACTCCTTCCAGTGGAGTTGCACAGCGGTTCGTTTTTTTTTTGTTTTTTTTTTTAAGAGACAGAGTCTCACTTTATCACCCTTGGTAGAGTGCTGTGATGTCACAGCTCACAGCAACCTCCAGCTCTTGGACGTAGGTGATTCTCCTGCCTCAGCCTCCTGAGTAGCTGGGATTACAGGCGCCCGCCATGACGCCCGGCTATTTTTTTGTTGCAGTTTGGCGGGCCGGGTTTGAACCCGCCACCCTTGGTATGTGGGGTTGGTGCCCTACTCACTGAGCCACAGGTGCCGCCCATGCACAGCGGTTCTTGATTAAGCAGAGTTTAAAGCATTTTTATTGTGTCTTTTCTTTTTTTTTTTTTTGAGACAGAGCCTCAATCTGTCACCCTGGATAGTGTGCCGTGGCATCACAGCTCACAGCAACCTCCAATTCCTGGGCTCAAGTGAGTCTCCTGCCTCCGCCTCCCAAGTAGCTGGGACTACAGGCGCCTGCCACACGCCCAGCCATTTTTTGGTTGCAGCCGACATTGTTGTTTGGTGGGCCCGGGCTGGATTCAAACCCGCCAGCCCTGGAGTATGTGGCTGGCACCTTAGCCACTTGAGCCACAGGCGCCAAGCCTATTATGCCTTTTCTAATGCCATGTCCACCTAGAGGTCCTTTTTCCAGCAAGTCCTCATGGACTTCCTAAGGCACATGAGAAAGGCCCCCCCATAGGCCAGGAAGAAGCCCAGAGGAGCAGGTCTGCCTCAGCCTTCAGAGCTGGGAGGAGGGGTAAGGACCCACTCGTCCCCCTCACCTGGCCACAGCCCTGCCTTTCCTTGTCTTCCAGGTCCTCGTGGTCCGCCCAGCTGCATGCCTTCCAACCCGAGAGGACTGGACACCCTCCTTCCCTGCTGGAGGGAAGTAAAAAGCCAAGCTTTGTTCCCACCCTCTGTGGGCCACACATTCACTTGCACCCTACACACACACACACACACACACACACGTACGTACGTATGTACACATGCACACACACACACTCTGCGTATCTGAGCGTGCCCCTCGCACTGGGTCTTACCTTGCACCTTCTTCAGGATTTTATATGTGAAGAGATTTTTATATAGATCGTTTCCTTCCTCCTCAAAAAAACACTTTGTACTTTTTAAAAAAAAACAATTCCCAGTGGCTGTATGCCTCCAACCCTGGCTCCCACTCTGTCTTCAGCCACCCCATGCTTGGGCTTTGGGGCTCTGACCGGCCCCAAGGATCTAGCCAAGACCCAGGCAGCGGCCAGAGTGGGTTGTCTCTGGTGGGGAGAGGCAGGGAGCCAGTCACCCTCTCCCCCACCCTACCTCCTACTAACACTTCCTGCCCCGAATGGACTCATACCCTGGGACTCTGGACAGAGGGACAGATGGACAGAGGGAGCCAACAGCTATACCCAAGGCCCCCCTCTTCTGAGAAAGAGGTGCTGGGCATGCAACTGTTGGGGCGACCCATGAAGGCATTTCTCTCCTGTCCTATGAACCTTCTTAATTTAATAAAATGTTCCAGCAGCTCTGGTGTCCTGGATGACTGGGCAGAATGAGAATGGAGATTGGGTTTTCATAAAGTGGCTTCTAACCCTGGCCATCATCCCTGTCCTTCCTGAAGCAATGGCATGTGGGCTTCTGAGGGCAGAGGTGAGAATCTGGTTCCCCTGTGAGGCAAGGACTTTGATGTCTATATGTGACTTGCAGGCCAGCAGCAGCAGGAAACATGAGAAATATCAAGCCCAACCCACTGACCTGCTGAATCAGAGTTGTCTCTTTTTTTTTGTTTTTTTTTTTTGAAAGTATCACTATGTTGCCCTCGGTAGAGTGCTGTGGCATCACAGCTCACAGCAACCTCAAGCTCCTGGGCTCAAATGATTCTCTGGTCTCAGCCTCCCAAATAGCTGGGACTATAGTACCTCCACAATTCCCAGCTGTTTTTATTTTTATATATGTATTTATTTGAGAAAGAGTCTCACTATGTCACCCTCGTAGAATGCCATGGCATCACAGCTCACAGCAACCTCTAACTCTTGGGCTTAAGCAATTCTTTTGCCTCAGCCTCCCAAGTAGCTGGGACTACAGGAGCCCACCACAATGCCCGGCTATTTTTTTGTTGCATTTGTCGTTGTTTACCTGGCCCACACTGGGTTTGAACCTGCCAGCGTTGGTGTATGTGGCCAGCGCTGTAACCACTGTGCTACAGGTGCCGTGCCTGTCCAGCTATTTTTAGAGATGAGGTCTCACTCTTGCTCAGGCTGGGCTAGAACTCATGACCAATCCTGCAGGCTAAAGAGTGCTTTTGCAAGTGGCATTAAAATATGCCTTTTCCAGATGGAAAGATCAGAAAAGGCACTTGGAGTAGAGGCAATAGCAAGAATAGATGTCCTGTGAATATCCCGGGCATATTCAGGGAAAGAGCCACAGGAGAGTGACCTCATGGAGAGTGGGGAAGTATATCTATTCCTTTGCCAGTGATTGGTTCAGGAATGGAAATAGGAATCCTTTTTAACCAGTGAGATAGTAGGGGAAGTCTTGGCCAGGGTTGGAGGCGGGCATTGGGGACGGTCTCCTTGCTTTTATAAAGGGGCACAGGAAGGAAGGCCTCTGCTGGACTTGCTGCCTTCTTTCCTCATCTTATGCTGAGACTGGCAGAATAGAAAGAAAGGCTGGGACCCTGAGCCATCCAGTCAATGATGAAGCACCCACTATTGGAGTATTTCAAAAGAACTGACAGAATTGGAATTGTCACATGCTGCTGGTGGGAGCACACTTCACACAACCACTATGAGAAATTGGCAGATGCTTATAAGGTTACACATCTACCCCATGGCCTACTATGATAATACTCATATCAACTTTATTTATAGAAGCCCAAATCTATAAACAAAGTACCATTGGCCATCAGCGGTCTGAATAATTCATGGTATATTCATACATTATTACTCTAGCAATCTAAAAAATTACTGCTAAGCATGAAAATATGGATGAATCTTAGAACATTGAGCAAAAGAAGTTAGCCTCAAAAGAACACATGCTGTGTGATTCCACCTATATGAATTTCAAAAGCAGGCAAAACTCACTATGGTGATAGTCATCAGAATAATGGGTACCTCTGGGCTGGCAGGAGCATTGACTAGCAGTAGGCAAAAGGGAACCTTCTGGTGCTAGAAATATACTTTTTTTCGGCTCAGCGCTTGTGGCTTAATGGGCTAAGGCGCCAGTCACGTACACCTGAGCTGGTGGGTTCGAATCCAGCCCGGGCCCACCAAACAACGACAGCTGCAACCAAAAAATGGCTGGGCATTGTGGCGGGCGCCTGTGGTCCCAGCTACTTGGGAGGCAGAGGCAAGAGACTCACTTGAGCCCAGGAATTGGAGGTGGCTGTGAGCTATGATGCCACTGCACTCTGCACTCTACCCAGGGTGACAGCTTGAGGCTCTGTCTCAAAAAGAAAAAAAGAAATATACTTTTTTTTTTTTCTACTCATAGCATCTTGGTGAAGAAATGTACTTTCTGTATCTTAATCTGGCTAGTGGTCACGTGGATATGTACACATGTAAAAATTCACCACACTGTACACTTAGGGTTCATGTATTTTACTGTGTGGAAATTATGTCTCAATAGAAAAAAAATTCTTTTACAAAAGAATAAGCCAGGGTTCCAGCAGATGCCCTGATGAACCACCTGGGGAACATCCTAGTCACCTCAGTGACACACAGAATTTGGCCCAAACCACGTGATTTGGCTGCAAAATCTGGTCAAACACCTTAGGCATGTGCTCTGGATAGAACACAGACTGAGTATCAGCAATCCTGATCCTGCTGCCTCCAGCTGGCTGTGTGATCCTTGCTGAGTCATGTCTCTTTCTGGGCTTTATTTCCCCATCTGTTAAATGGGAACAATAATGTCATTGGACCCCAGCTGTGTAATTAGTAAATAACCAACTGTTTCAATTGCCTATTGCTGTGTAACCAACTACCACAAATGTAACAGCCTATAATGCCAGTGTTTTGTAGACACATAGAATTATGAGTTAACCTGGCTCAACTGGGCAGTTCTCTTCATGTCTTTTTGCAGTCAAGTGGCAGCTGGGGCTGGGGGTCATCTGAAGGCTCTACTAGGCAGAACTTTGATGCTGGCTTTTTCACTGTCTGGGGCCTGGGATGGGATGCCTGTAATGCCGGGGGCCAGCTGGACATCTCTCTCCCTTTCTCCATGTGGGCATTTCATGAAGCTAGCTTGGGCTTCCTCACAGCATGAGTCTCAGGCTAGTCTGCAGTCTGACTTCCTCCATACAGTCCATAGTGGTTGACTTCCCTTAGAAAGAGGGCTCAAGAGATGCAGGTGGAATCTCCAACTCCTTACAAATTAGTCTTGAAAATGCTGGAGTATCGCTTCCATCTCATTAGTAAATAAGTTTGGGCCAGCCCAGATTCAGTGGGAGGGGATAACAGCAGGGCCTGAATGTCAGAGGTGTGATTCACTGGAAGCCATCTTTCTTCTCTGTTCCTGCTTCTCTACTTACTCTCCAGCTCCTCCTCTGTCTCCTTTGTGGAATTCTCTTTCTTTCCAGGCTTCTAATGTTATTCTTCCCCAGGATCTGTCCTCAGCCCTCCAGGTTTTGTTGTTGTTGTTTGTTTGCTTGCTTTTTTTTTTTGAGACAGAGCCTCAAGCCGTCACCCTGGATAGAGTGCTGTGGCATCACAGCTCACAGCAACCTCCAATTCCTGGGCTCAAGCGAGTCTCCTGCCTCCGCCTCCCAAGTAGCTGGAACTACAGGCACCCACCACAACGCCCGGCCATTTTTTGGTTGCAGCCGTCATTGTTGTTTGGCGGGCCCGGGCTGGATTCAAACCCGCCAGCTCAGGTGTACGTGGCTGGTGCCTTAGCCCGTTGAGCCACAGGCACCAAGCCGTGTTTGCTTGCTTTTTGAGACCAAGTCTCAAGCTGTCACCTTGGGTAGAGTGCCATGGCGTCATCATAGCTCACAGCAACCTCTAACTCTTGGGCTCAAGTGATCCTCTTGCCTCAGTTTTTCTATTTTTAGTAGAGATGGGGTTTCACTCTTGCTCAGGCTGGTTTCGAACTCCTGAGCTCAAGCAATCCACCCGCCTCAGCCTCCCAGAGTGCTAGGGTTACAGGCATGAGCCACCTAGTCCGACCTCTCTATTTTCTTCTATGTGCTGTCTTGTGATGAACTTGATCTCATGGCCTTGCTCTTTGTTACCAGCTGTGCTAACTACTCATATCTGTCTTCAGCCCAGACCTTACTCAGGAACTCAAGTTTTGGACAGCCTCAGTCTCAAGGCCACCATCAAGGCCTTGTCTTTCCTCCAACCTGTTCCTTCCTCTTCAGTGTGCTGGCCCCGAGTCAGCCTCTGGAGTAGGCCTTGGGGACACAACTGGTACCAAACATCCTGGCTTCAGAATGTCTCACTCTTGGAAGGAGGTGAAATTGGAATTAGGCAGTTAATTATAGGAAGCCACAACTGACAGGGAGGATGCAGCCAACCCAGCCTGGGAGGGAGGGCAGGGGAGGCTTCTTGGAAGAGCAGGCTGGATTTGACTAGGCTAGGTGGCTGGGGAGAGTACCGGTCAAATGAACTTCAAAGGTTCTGAAATGGGCAAGTCAGGGTGGCTCACACTTGTTATCCCATCACTTTGGGAAACCAAGGTAGGATGATCATCTGAGGCCAGGAGTTTGAGGCCAGCCTGGGCAACATAGTTAGACACTATCTCTGAAAAAAAAAAAAGAAAGAAAACGTCAGCTAGTACATGTAAACTGCTGAGAAGAGTGCGTGGGACCTACCTGAGCACAGTACAAATGTTACCTATTATTGTTGTGACAGTGTTATTATCATGGGGTGTCGTGAGGATTCAATGAAATGGCATATGTAAATTTGAAAGCACAGGGCCTGGAATACAGCATTTTAATAAACAGGAGCTATTATTTTATTATTAGTCAGAAGTCAGCCATTGCCTCTGCCCCCTGCCATCTCCAGGAGATCTGGTTAAACTTGGTCCAAACCCCACCCCAGTTCCATGGCTTGTGAGAACCCAGATACTTTTCAGGACTTCCTTTCTCCTACGATAGGACTGCTGCCAGGCACGAGGCCAGGCCCTTCAATGGTTCCACAATAAGTTCCCTTGCAGAATGTTCTATTGAGGGGCTCTCAACACCTTGACCCTGTACCTGGCAGGCTGAGAGGGTCTGACTTGGCCACTAGTTGCTGCCTGGCTCCTACCCCCACAAGCTGTGGCTAGTGACCCATTTTGGCTCTTGCTGCTTATCCTGGTCCCTGCTTGAGTCCCTTCCCTGGTTTCCAGAATCAGGTTTTTCTTTCTTATCCAATCAGCACATGCCCAGCAGGGGCTCTATAAGACAGGGGCCAGCCATGTTACTGCCCTTAGCAAATGCCTACCCTGACCCCCTTCATCTTGAGGAAGATGAAGTCCTGGCATTTGAACCCCTCCACCTGCCTCAGCCTCCTCTCCCTGCTCCTTCAGGGTGTCTGGGCTCCAGGCTTCCACTATGTGAATCTACCTACACTTCCCAAAGGGGACCCAGCCCCATCTGTCCTCAAGGCTCTCTTCCCAAGTGCCCTTCCCATGCCCTCCTTCCCCCAGTAGACCCCCTAAGACTCAGGAGTCAAACCAGTTGTCATCTGCCACCTCTAGGAAGCCCTCCTAGATCCCCCAAATGGGCTACATGCCTACTCTGGCTCCCTAAACACATGTAACATGACATGGTCTTTGGCTCCCCAAGACTGTGAGCCCCTTGAGATCAGGGACAGTTCCGATTAACTTCTTTTTTTTTTTTTTGAGACAGAGCCTCAAGCTGTGACCCTGGATAGAGTGCTGTGGCATCACAGCTCACAGCAACCTCCAATTCCTGGGCTCAAGTGAGTCTCTTGCCTCCATCTCCCAAGTAGCTGGGACTATAGGCGCCTGCCACAACGCCCAGCCATTTTTTGGTTGCAGCTGTCATTGTTGTTTGGCGGGCTTGGGCTGGATTCGAACCCGCCAGCTCAGGTATAGGTGGCTGGCACCTTAGCCCGTTGAGCCACAGGCACCGAGCCCTGATTAACTTCTTTGTCCCCAGTGCTCCAGCACACAGAGTCTCAGCTGGATAAGTGTTTGTCGATTGACTGATTGACTAACTGGAAGTGAATGACCAGTGAACCAGGCACCCTAAAGGCAGGGCCCAGTCACAGCCTTAGCCCCACCACAAATGGCAAGGGACTGGGTCTCTATAAACCCATGGAAAGGCGGGAGGCTAATAGTAGCTTCCAGTATATAAAAGGGCCAGGCCATAACTTTTGAGTCATCTCTGTCATCCCAGCGTCCCATGTGGGCTTTATGAGGATTCTGCAGGCTCTGAGGCTCTGGGAGTTTGCCAAAGCCATCTTGGCAGATGGCATCCCCTCTCATGCTCACAAAAACCCTTTGAAGTACTGACTGCTTTCCCCATTTACAGAGGAGGAAACTGAGACTAAGAGAGGGCACGTGACTCACCCAAAGTCAATAATTTAATGACTCACATCTCAGCAGCTCTGGCTTCACAGCCCAAATCTGCTCCTACTCAGGCAGATTATAATAATGTCCTACATGTAATGTTGGCTTTTCCCTGAGCACCTGCTGTGGGCCAGAGCCTTTCACATTCACCATCTCCTCTGATCCCATGAATAGCCATGAGGGAGGCACACAATTATCCCTAGTTTACAGTTGAGGGGGCCAGGACTCAGAGCAGCACAATGAGTCACCTGTTGCAGGGCTGGGTCCAGGTCGGTCGGTCTCACAGCCCACGTGGTCACCTGAGCTGACCAAGGTCTTCTCATTGGAGACTGCATGGGGACCAGGCACTCCCAGTGCTCCTGAGTGGCGGGGGGCAGTCTGGGTGTACATCTGTGGGGCTGATGTGGATCAGTCACCTCCACACTCCTGCCTCAGTTTCCCTAGTGAAACAAGGCAAGATCTTGGCTGGCATTCTTCCTTTCCTTCTTTGGGATGCCAGGCCATTCTCTTGCTCCCCCACTTTCCCTTCTCTCACTCCCTGCTCTCTGCTCCCTTCTCTCTCTCTTTCTCATCTCTTCCCACCTCAACTCTCTTTCCTCTCTGTAATATAAAATAAACTTACACTTTTATATCCTAAAAAAAAAAAGACAAGACAAGATCTTCCTTCAGAAGGGCACAAGAAGGCTGGAGACCCCCAGAGATGGTGGGAGGATGCCCCAGTGGTGCCTGCGTTGTTATCTGGCCCTTGCCCCTTCACCATCCCAAGGCTCCAGTCTCCCCATGTGTGTCATGGGGGGTGCCAAGCACACAGTCTTCCTAGGACAGCTGAGCTCTTCCACTGTTCTCCCTGCCTAGAACCTTGCCCCACTCCCTGGACTCCCAGTCTAGGCCCTCCCCTCCTCTGGCCATCTGGACCTCAGTCAGACCCCCTCTGTACACTCCAGTGGAGGGGGACACCCTACATCAGGAAGTTAGCCATCTAGGCTGAGTCTTGGTGTGGCCATCCACTGGCCCTGTGACCTCAACTTAAGCATCTCCAGAGCCACATCTCAGCCACCCCCAGGTGGCTTTGACCTCCCTCAGGATCGGGGCAGCTGGCTGCACTGACCAAGTGTGTCATGGCCTCTTGCCCCACCAGCACTGTGATGTTGCTTTGTGTATAGGGGACAGGAGAGCTACTGGGAGACCTGTATGTGGGGTCTGGTGGGTTCTGACCCTCTGGACTCAGCAGATTCTCACAATCTCCTTAGAAACACAGGTTTATAGATGTCCCTGGCCCCACGCCCAGGATACACCCCATAACCCAGGCCCCAAACTCATGTATTCTCTCACCTCCTCACGCATTCGTTCACTTTTCCCTTTCATTTGCCAAAAGTCTGTATCTATGTAAGACATTCATTCCAGCACTGGAACGAGGGAGTGGTTAAAACAGTTCATCGTGGTGTGTGCCTGTAGTCAGGAAGGCAGTGAGGAAGCTCTCCATGTGCTGATGCAGAGGGAGCCACTCTGAAATGAACAAACCAAAGTGCAGATGTGTGGGTGAACCACGCTTGTGTAAAAGAGGAAAAATATGTCACATACAGCTGGGCAGGTGGCTCACGCCTGTAATCCTAGCAAATTGGGAGGCCAAGTGGAGGATCACTTGCACACTCAGAGCAAGAGGAAGACCCCATCTCTCTAAAAATAGAAAAACTAACTGGGTATTGTGGCAGGCACCTGTAGTCCCAGCTACTTGGGAGGCTAAGGCAGGAGGATTGCTTAAAGCCAGGAGTTTGAGGTTGCTCTGAGCTAGGCTGAGGCCATGGCACTCTAGCCTGGGCAATAAAGTAGGACTGTCTCAAAAAGAAAATATGTCGGGGCAGCGCCTGTGGCTCATCGAGTAGAGCACCGGCCCCACATACCAAAGGTGGCGGGTTCAAACCTGGCCTCGGCCAAACTGCAAAACAGAAAAATAGCTGGGCATTGTGGTGGGCGCCTATAGTCCCAGCTACTTGGGAGGCTGAGGCAGGAGAATTGCCTATGTCATGTACAAACATAAATAAATACTTATATATGCTTAAAACTTCTCTGGAAAGATTCACACACACGCGTGCACACACCCACACACACATCCAGAGTGAGGGAACCCACTTGTGAAGGGCTCCTAGACATGTAAGACCCTGGGAACAGTGGTTGGCTCCTTGGGGACAGAGCTGGAAGGCAGGGGACAGGTGTGGTAGGACATCAGTGTTAGATGCTTTCGCACATTTTGAGTTGTTTCCCATGTGGGTGTGGTATCTGTTCCAAAATAAACAAAAATTTTGAAAAATGATAAAATCGCCCTGAATGGAGCATGGTACGGGAGCAGCAGGGCGAGAGCCAGGCACAAGGTTCATGGTTGGGCTCTGCCACGTACCTACTCCAGTCAATTCCCCTCTCTGAGAACGCACTTCCTTACCTAAGCCAAATTAAGAAGTGAGATTGTGGCTCCGCACCTGTGGCTCAAGTGGCTAAGGCGCCAGCCACATACACCTGAGCTGGCGGGTTCGAATCCAGCCCAGGCCTGCCAAACAACAATGACATCTGCAACCAAAAAAAAAAATAGCCGGGCATTGTGGCGGGCACCTGTAGTCCCAACTACTTGGGAGGCGGAGGCAAGAGAATCGCTTGAGCCCAGGAATTGGAGGTTGCTGTGAGCTGTGATGCCACGGCACTCTACCCAAGGTGACGGCTTGAGGCTCTGTAAGGGCGGTGCCTGTGGCTCAGTGAGTAGGGTGCCGGCCCCATATACCAAGGGTTGTGGGTTCAAACCCAGCCCTGGCCGAACTGCAACAAAAAATAGCCGGATGTTGTGGCAGGCACCTGTAGTCCCAGTTACTTGGGAGGCTGAGACAAGAGAATCACCTAAGCCCAGGAGCTGGAGGTTGCTGTGAGCCATGAAGCCATGGCACTTGACCAAGGGCGACAAAGTGAGACTCTGTCTCTAAAAAAAAAAAAAAAGAAGAAGTGGGATTGAGTGTGGCCATGCCCACTGAGTAGCAGCTGTTGTCATCCCTATTAATGTCCTGGTCAGGCTTGTTCCAGACACACAAGTGACATGGACATGAAGGGACACGCCCCATCCCTGCCCTCACCCACAGGGAAAGGGGAGAGCTGAAGATGCAACTGCCCCAGCTGGAGGAACCAGGGAAGGCTGCAAGGCAGAGGGGACGCCGGCACCGAGGCTTCAAAGATAAACAGGCATAATCAGGAGACCAAAGAGAGGGAGCGTGCTCCAGCTGAGGGACCAAGACTCATGTAAAAAACTCACGCTGGACACACCCGTATCCACATGACGTAAACAGAGGTGTAGATCTCTCGGTCGTGAACACCTGGGCCCACGCCTCCCTGTCCAGTATACTCCCTCTGCTCACATCCTCAGCCTGTGAGCTTGTCCACCAGTGCCTCCAAGGGCACACAGGCAGTAGCCTGCTGACTACTGTGTGACTCCAGGCAAGCCACTCAACCTCTCTGGGCCTCAGTTCCTTCACTTCTAACTCACGACGAGGACCACATGAGACTACCTATACAGTACTTGAGGACAATAGTCCTCAAATGTTCACTGTTCATTTCTTTTTTTTTTTTTTTTGAGACAGAGCCTCAAGCTTCACCCTGGATAGAGTGCTGTGGCACAACAGCTCACAGCAACCTCCAATTCCTGGGCTCAAGCGAGTCTCTTGCCTCTGCTTCCCAAGTAGCTGGGTCTACAGGCGCCCGCCACAACGCCCAACCATTTTTTTTTTTTTGGTTGC
>CAUYRH010058387.1:0-75420 GCA_963574655.1 Perodicticus potto
AAATAGTATCTAAATATTTGTGGTCTCATACAATTGTAGGACACATTCATTATGCATTTATGTAAATACCACCAAAGGATATTAAATGTCTTTTCATTTTGACCCTTCCTAGACTATTTTGCATACAAAACAAGACAAGTATGTCTCTCTTGGACTACTAGGGCCCTGATAAATAATTTGAGGCCAGGCAAAGTGGCTCACACCTGTAATCTCATTACTGTGGGAGGCAGAGGCTGGTGGATCACCTCAACTCAGGAGTTCTGGACTGGCCTGAGCAAAGTAAGGCCCCATCTCTACTAAAAATGGAAAATCCACTGGGCATTGTGGCAGGCACCTATAGCCCCAGATTCTTGGGAGTCTGAGGCAAGAGGATCACTTGAACATAGGGGTTTTAGCTTGCTGTAAGCTATAACTCTATGGCACTCTACCCCAGTGACTCTGTAAGACTCTGTCTCAACAAAAACAAGATAAAATTTGAAATTTTAATTGGTGGATGTTTGTCACATATCAAAAGTTTAAACATTTGAAATTATAAAATCCAATCACACTTCACTGCAAAATAAATCCTTACTTTAGCCAAAGTGATAAAGATTTCAAAAACCAGGTATCTACCCAGAATAAAAAAATCATTTCAGCATACAGATTTTTACACTAGCTTGTTTATCAAAGCTCAATTTACAATCACCAAGATGTAGAATCAACCCAAGTGCCCACTAACCCATGAATGGATTATTAAACATGGTATATGTATATCACAAGAATATTATATAGCTATAAAAAGATGGAAGCTTGGCTGGGAACAACAGCTCACATCTTGCAATCACTCTTGGAGGTTTAGGCAGGTGGATACCTGAGCTCAGAAGTTTGATACCAGCCTGAACAAAATCAAGACCCCATCTCTACTAAAAATGGAAAAACTAGCAGGGCATGTGACGGGCACCTGCAGTCTCAGTTACTTGGAGGCTGAGGCAAGAGAACCGCTTAAGTGCAAGAGTTTAACTTTGCTGTGAGCTATAAACCCACGGCTCTCTACCCAGGGTGACAGAGTGAGATTCTGTTTTAAAAACAAAAATAAAAAAGATGGAGACTTTACATGTTTTTTATTAACCTGGATAAAGCTGGACAATTTTCTCTTTAGTAAAGTGTCACAAGATTGGAAAAGCAAGTATCCAATGTATTCAATATTAATAAGGCAGTATACAAACTAATACACACCTATTAAAGAGAAAAAATGTAATTTAATTCAAGTTGGGGGAGAGGGAGGAAGGAGGGGACAGGAGAGAGAGGGATTGGTATGCTCTCACCTAATTGGCACAATGTAAGGGTACATGGCATACCTTCTGGGTGAGGGGCACAACTACAACAGGGACCTTACCTAACAAATGCAAACATTCAAAACTAATTGTTATTAATCTGAAATTTCAAAAAATGATTCTAAAAAGCAAAAACCTTTACCTTTGACAGAGAGGACACTAACTTTCCCAAATAGTCATAAAACCTAATAAAAAAAAGCAAAAGGCTAATAAAAAGGCAAAATGAATCTGTCTCTCTCTCTCCCCTTTTTTATCCCATTTACTCAAAAGACAAACAAAAATCTTTTACTATTTCCATTAATACTACATGAAAATCTTGTTTAATTATCCATCTTTATTCTTTATTTCCCTAATTTTAAAAAATCCTTAATAACCTCTAAACTAGACAAAATTTCTTTTCTTTTAAGAAAAGCCATATCCCTACACCTACTTATAGACTTTATAACCCCCAAAAGTCCTTTTTAAAATAAACTTTATATGTAGTATTGTTTCTCTTATATCTAGTAGCTTTGATTACATATATTAATTACAATGTTAACTTCCAGTAACCCCTAGCTTTAGTGAAAAACCTAGGAAGTAAAACAAATTTTGAAATGTTTTTTTTTATTTTTTAATTTTTTGAGACAGAGCCTTAAGCTGTCACCCTGGATAGAGTGCTGTGGCATCACAGCTCACAGCAACCTCCAATTCCTGGGCTCAAAAGAGTCTCTTGCCTCTTCCTCCCAAGTAGCTGGGACTACAGGCGTCTGCCACAACGCCTGGCCATTTTTTTCTTTTTGGTTGCAGCCATCATTGTTGTTTGGCGGGCCCAGGCTGGATTCGAACCCGCCAGCTCAGGTGTACGTGGCTGGCACCTTAGCCCGTTGAGCAACAGACACCAAGCCGAATTTTGAAATGTTTTACCAGCCTCCATTTTTTATTAACAGATCTAAATATATTTGACTTTGTATACCATATTAAAAAAAAGATGTCAAAGTACATAAATGTAAACTTGTTTTTAATAATCATTGATTTTAATTTGCTTAGAAATGACTCAGACATTTGATGATTATCTGTTACTTAATTTAATATAATACGACTTTAAGATTTTAAATTACTGGAAAGAATTTTGAAACTAGACACAAGTACCCTCTCTTATGTCTTTCTCAGTCATCCTGGGTCCCAAGTATGCATGTGGCACCCAAGGATGGTTATGAAGGGAAGGGCAAGGACCATCTGGGTCTTCAGTTTACACATGGAGTGTAGAGCTAAGGTGTAAGGACAAACCTATAGTGACAATGCCTGAGTCTTCACAGCATAATCAGAAGACTGGGAAGAATTCCAGGTGTCCCCAGGCCTTACCATGGCCATGTGGCTAAACCTCAGAAATTTAAATGATTAAATTTAAAGGCATAATCTAGTATCATAGAAGTTACAGTTTTAGGACCTTAAAACATGTAGCAAAGAGTACAAACCCACCTGGCTGATAGACTCAGACAAACTGTTTAATTGCAGAGATGTTTTTATCTTATTTTGTTTTACTAACAGTTTTAAAATTATCTTTATTTACCAAATATTATTTAAATCACATGATCTTGAAAAGCACTTGGGTTTATTAATTTATGAGCACTCAGTTTTTCAAGTTGGTACCATGTGTAGACAATATATAAACATATGTGTAAATATATACATATACATGGACACAACATATAACATACACATAAAGACTTCATAGTTTTAATTTTAGAATTTTCAACATAAGATGATTAAAATGTATTAGTTTAATGGGGATGTGAACTAAAATACAATTTTGAGCTGCTCCCTCCACAAGCAGAAAAGAAACCAAACTCTATAAAATAATTTGTAGGGGGTTATTTTGAGCCAAATTTGAGAAACATGGCCTAGAATCACACCCACAAAGTCTTGAGCAAGTGGACTCACTGTGGTTGGGTTACACTTTAGTTTTATACATTTCAGGAAGATAGAAATTATATAAACATATAAAATACTAAAACAATTTGTGGAAGGTGTACATGTATTGCCTACAAATGTGGAACATCTCAAAGCAGGAAATTACAGGTTATAGGTGATTTGTAACTGGTGAAAGAAATAAAGTGTTGTCTAAACTTTAGACTCTAAAGGCTCAGAATGCTTTAATTTAAGAAAGCCTGTTAATTAGGGACAAGCCACCAGATACTTACCCAGACTCAAGTGATTTGTTATGTATATTGAGGACATGCAGGTTTGTATTGCATAGCCTTAGGCCTGTTAATGAGTCACAAAGGACATCTCTAATAAGGGAGTAGGTCACGATGAAGCATGTCTGACCTCCCTTCTCATAGCTAGCACTCAATTTTAGGGTACCCCTTGGCCAAGAGAGGATCCATTCACTCAGCTGCTGGGGCGGAACCTGAAAATTTTATTTTAGTTCACATCACATTTTTATCTAACCATATTTTCTAGGATCTCAGATTTTTTAGCTGGCTGCCTATGCACAAAGACCTAAAAGCTTTGAGTGTGCTCACTGGTGGAAGAAGATAGGAATCTAAAACCTCTCCAAGGGATAAGGGATCAATAATAAATAAGTACACCAAAAAGACAAAAGTCACATAAATTTCAAACCACAATGGATTAATTTCATGACCGAGAATTGACTGCATGCTGGGGTGAAGATCCAGAGTTTTAACTACTAGGCTACGAGGTGGACTGGCCTTTGTTGTTATTCCAGCAGAGGAAGTGCATGAAGAATTTTTATCTTTGTTTTAGGTTTGTTTTGTCTTATTTGATGTGAGACAGAATTTCACTGTTTCTCAGCCTAGAGTGCCATGGTACACTAGCAACCTGAAACTCCTGGGTGCAAGCAATCCTCCTGCCTCAACCTCCCAAGTACCTGGGACTACAGGTGCCTGCCACCAAACTCAGATGATTTTTCTATTTTTAGTAGTGATATAGTCATGTTCTTGCTCAGGCTGGTCGCAAACTCATGACCTCAAGATATCCTCTCACCTTGGCCTCCCAGAGTGCTAGGATTACAGGTGTGAGCCACCAGGCCTGGCACAATGTCAGTTTTTATTTTAATCACTCCTAGGAAGATAACAGGTCAAAATTTTCTTTTTCTTCTTCTTCTTCTTCTTTTTTTTTTTTCTTCAGACATATAGTTTGGTTTAGCTCTTTTGGACACATTTTACTTATTTTTATTTATTTATTTATTTATTTTATTAAATCATAGCTGCATACATTAGTGCAATCAAGGGGTACAATGTGCTGGTTGCATATACAATCTGAAATGTTTTCATCAAACTGTTTAACATAGCCTTCATGGCATTTTCTTAGTTATTGTATGAAGACATCTGTATTCTGCATTCAGTAAGTTTCAGTCGTACACCTCCAAGATGCACCATAGGTGTGGCACCACCAATTACCCTCCCTCCACCCCAACTTCCCCCTCCCCTCCCTTCCCATATTCTTGTGCTATAGTTGGGTTATAGACCTCATATGAAACCTTTAAATTAGTGTTATACTAGGGCTGAGTACACTGGAAAATTTTTCTTCCATTCTTGAGATACTTTGCTAAGAAGCTCCATCCATGTAAAAACAAAAGAGGTAAAGTCTCCATCTTTCTTTAAGGCTGCATAGTATAACTTTTTATAATATAGCTAGCATGTTGTCATATTTAACATTTCTTAGAAATGGGGCTTGGTAGAAAAATGGCTCCATTTGTGGAAATCGTCTTATTTTACTTTATTAGAATTTGATGACATTGTTTTACATCAGCACTCCATACTTTTCTGAATTGAGGGGAAGGCATTAAACTATTATTTGCAGCCCTGGGTATTATCTTAAGGTACTGGTTACTAAAAACACTTTTGTGTGTATGTATGTATGTGTGTGTGTGTGTGTATGTATATGTATATATATATATATATATGTATATATATATATATATATATATGATATCTATTTAAGAAACACAAAAACAGGTATTCCTCTGAAACTCTTCTTTTTTTTTTTATTAAATCATAGCTGTGCTCATTGATGTAATTATGGGTACAATGTTACAATGTGTGGTTTTATATACAATTTGAAATACTTTCATCAAACTGGTTAACATAGCCTTCACCTCATTTTCTTAGTTATTGTGTTAAGACATTTGTATTGTACACTTAGTGGAAATCTTCTTTTAAATGGTTGAAACATTTAAAGTTGGTTATAATAACTTTAAGAATGTTGCTTTTGTGTGAATATCCTTGGCATTATAAATCGGATCTATGTGGGTCCATATAGACTTAAGTTTCATAAGTGATGGAGAAATTAAGTCTTTTGAAGACAAGAAAACACTGAGATAATTTGCTGTGAACCAAATGTGTCCTGAACAAAATATTAAGAACAGCACTATACACAAATCAGGACAATAGATATGCACCAGTGTAAATTCACCTAATCCCACCCCTAAAACTCACCACTTTATAAAACAACAGGGTAAAACAATGTAGTCAAGGACTATGAACAGACCCACATCCCACATATCAGGGCTATCAATTGACATTAATGCACTGAATGATCCTCTGAAAAGACATAGGCTAGCTGAATGGTTGAGAAAACTCAACCTAAGTATCTGCTGTCTCCAAGAAACACATCTCAACCCCAAGGATTCACACAGATCAATGTGAAAGATGAAAAAAAATTCTATGCAAATGGAAATCCAAAAAGAGAAGGTATAGCCTTTCTCAAATCAGATAAAATTGACTTTTAAGACAGAAAGGTAAATAATGACAGAGAAGGTCATCATATAATGGTAAAAGGAGAAACTCAACAAGAAGACATAACAATCCTCAATATACAGAGGTTACCAAAAAAAATTTATACACATTTTAAGACAGAAAAATGATATAAAATGGTAATACTCAGTATTTACTAATAACAAAAGATGAATACAAGTCATGTTTGAGCACCTCTTCTCATTGAAATTAAATGTGATTTGAGTATTTATAATTTTAGTGCAATTTTTTCCTTTCTTAAAGTGTGTCTGCATTATTGGGCACCCTTCATAAATAAGCCTAACATGGGATCTCCCAGATACATAAAGCAAATTTTACTAGAGCTTAACAAAGAAATAAACATCATCATAATTGCTGGGGACCTCAGCACCTCACTGTCAGAGCTCAACAAGTCATCAGAGTGGAACATAAATAAGGAAACAATGAACTTAAACCAAGACATTTATAGAACATTCTACCTCAGACTACAGAAGACACATTCTTCTCAGTAATACATAGGACCTTGTCCAAGACTGACCAAATCCTATTTTTGTTGGTTTTCAGCTTATTCTTCACTTCCAATGATCCATATTCTGAATCCCATTTCTGTCATTTCAGCAATTTGCTTATGGTGGACTCCACTACGGTAGTTCCATTTTTTTTTCCCTTGGGGGTGTCAACTATTTTGTTCTTGTTGGTTCTTCTCATCTGGCTCCTTTTGTCATGGCTCTGGGTAATTAGAATTGCAAGGCACTTGTTCTCCTCTGCTGGGGACTCTTGAATCAATTCCAGATGTGGTCGCTCCTCAGGGATGGAGACTTCTGAGGGAAATGTTGGATGTTATGTAGGTTCTGATGGCCCAGCAATAGTGGTGGGGGCATAGTAATGGGATCTTGGCATTAAAGTCATCAAAGCCCCTCTAGACAAATTTAGAGTCTCAGGAATGGACTTGTAGCCCTGGCAATGGACCTGGAGCTATGGGGGCAAAGTCTCAAACTTGGGGATTATGAGAGCTTCAAGCTGGCTCTGGGAATTTCAGGTGCAGGGTTGCCCACAT
The DNA here is from genome assembly GCA_963574655.1 of Perodicticus potto. Lineage (NCBI taxonomy): Eukaryota > Metazoa > Chordata > Mammalia > Primates > Lorisidae > Perodicticus > Perodicticus potto. The sequence goes on from CAUYRH010058387.1 coordinate 7,107, forward strand.
GGTTGGCTGTTCCACCAGTGTGGGAATTGCTGATGGCCAGTCATGCAGGCAGGTGTCAGTTTCAGCAGCCCAGGGTCTGTGTTGTTGGGTCAGAGCTGCTTCCTGGCCAAAGTTTTCCATTCACACCTAGGACCTACTGAGACAGTTGCCCCAGGTTTCCCAAGTCATGCCTGGGGTCTCTGGGCATTCCCCTTTGCTGAGTTCCCATGCTGGTGAGGAGGCATACTTAACCACCAATCATAGAATACAATGCCAGGGGAGTGTCCCTTCCCTTCTTTGCCTGGGATGGATGATGCAAAGCCTATTGCTGGAAGGCTTAGTCCCAAGAAGACCTGGCTCTGTCTACCAGAGCATTCAAGATCACATCAATTGCAGAAACATGGGATTAGTGGGCACCACATCTCTGCTATTGAATCTGCTGCCTGGTAGGCACCACATCTCTTCTGCTGAACCTGCTGCCTGGTGGAAAGTGTCTCTCCCAGAGTCTGAGCAGCTCCTGATCAGCTCAGAGGTCTGCAGTGAAGGAGGGAGACCCCACACAGTTCAAGCTCTCTGTATTTTTTTTCTCTCCTAATAGGCAGTGTCCCCTTAGGTCACCTCAATCCCTCTGTCTTGAATTCACACCAGAAATGTGAATTGTCTTGGGGTGCCCCAGCTTAGTCCTGGGATGGTGGGTGATGTTGGTAAGAATCAGATGCACCGTGTTTAATGTAGTTGGTATATGCTGTAATGAACTACAGAGTTGTTCTCCCTGCCAGTGGTTGGTGGTTGGGAAGAGCCAAATATAGAGATGCTCTTTGGCACGTGTGATAAGCTCTAGTACCTCAAGTGAAGGACTTGAATGCCCTAGAATTTGGAAGGGGCCTGTAGCTCTGAGGGGTTGCTTGATCTATCTCCACCACAACTGAGGTGGGTAGAGGAGCAAGGCTGGGTGTGGTTATGCTTCCTGAGCCTGGAAGTCTTCAAAAAGCCTTAGCTAGACTCAGAGTCCATTTTCCCAGCTGCTAAGGGAAGCCAATGGAAGAGTTAAGGAAGGATCTTGGTCTTCAAAAAACCTTGGCTAGGCTCAGAGTTCATTTTCCAAGCTGCTAAGGGAAGCCAATAGAAGAGAGTCAAGGAAGGCTCTTGAAACCTGATGCTTGTGAGGAAGGGACTGCAATTTGGGACCAGCTATCAGGAGTGAGCTCCACCCGGCTTGTGTTAACCCTTTCCTCCTGTCTTCTTTCAAACAGGCACACCTGAGCACATAGCACTAGGTTGCTATGCTGCTGTGGGCTGGAATCTTCCCCTCCAGGGCACCCTGTCTTATCTGACAGTATGATTTCAAGCCTAAACAGGGCTCCAAGTTCATTTTCCCCATACCCTAGGGGGAGCCACTGAGAGGAGGTCAAGTTGGGCTCTCCAGACAAGGAAGGCTGTTTATGGGGAAGGGACTTCAATTCCCTGAGTGGCTGTCAAGAGTGAGTTCCACACCTCTCGCATTACCCCTGCCCTCCAATGTCTGGTGCAAAAGGGCATGTCTGAACTTCCCACACTCATTTGCTATGGTGCCGCCAACTGGGATCTTCCCCCCACTCTGCCCTAGTCTGACAGAGTGGCTTTCTGGGGAATGGGGAATGGGTGTTTTCCCGGGTCACTGCCTCTCACATTCCCACAGTACTCCCCCATCAGTTCTGCCCACATCAGTCCTCAGTCCAACTCCCAAATCTCCCTTTTATGTCCCCCAGTGACTCAATCAAGTATACAATTTACAGCATCTGACTCACATCTCTGACCTGCTGGTGTGTGTCTCTGAGAAACACCAGTGACCAGGGAGGTCCCAGATTGGGTGTCCCAGGCCACTGTAGTTCCTCAAGGGTAAAGGTGTGGGTCCTGCTCTCTGTGGAAACCTCAGACCAGCAGACAGGCTGGCTGAGGAGAGGTGGCTGCTTGCCAAATTCTGGTCTCAAATTGTTCTTATAGTTGCAGTGGGTGGGGAACTGTGGGGAAGGATAAGAAGCCAAAATGAAGAAAGTCAGCTCTCCAGTATCTACGGTCACTATCCCTATTTGGAATTTCCAAGCTCTGAGATCATGCAAGCTCTCCCCACAATTTTGTGGTTGCCACAGTGCTTGGGCTCCAAGTATCTTTGTAGCCTGCTATCACTGAAAGGGTGTGGGAGGGAGAAAGGGATGCCCCATTACCCCTTTACTGGGTTCCCAACCTCTCTGGGTTTGATCCTTGCCAATATCTTTTTTTCCTTTACCTTCTTCTTTCTCTTCTTTGCAGTTTTCCTCCATGAGGTCTCTGGCAGTCTCCAGAACGTCTCTCTCTGACCTATATCTGAGCCTTGTACCCTCTCCTTGATCTGAAACCCTTCCCTCCCTCTGGAACAGACCCGCAAGTTATGTCTCTAGTCAGCCATCTTGTCTCCATCATTATTTTTAATTTGCATACGTAGTATTATACTATAGATCTTACTTGTTTTTTTTTTTATTTTTCTTGCTTAGAACTGTGGTTTTAATATCTATTAATTTTATTGTATGAATCACTATTATATTTCTTCCAGCAAACTTATTAAAAATGACTATTCAAATAGTTGTTAATCTGATTACACATCCGAATATGTTACTGAAATTTTTGCTTGTTTTATTTTGTTTTGTTGTAAGACATATACTAAATGCCTGCCCTGGAAAATTATCATTTGGAGATTTGCAGTGCCAGTAAGGTTTAAGCTTTTGTAGTATTGTGGTTCAGTCAAGATTGAGTATGAACAGTAGATTCTCAATGCAGCACATCTTGTATGTTATAATGCCCCAACATTTCAATTTGACCTGCATTCTTGAAGTTTATCAGTGGTCCAATTAATGCTAATTTTTTTTTAATAATAATTGGCTCACTGGAACCCTCTGTAGGATTTGATACTAATAAGTAACTCCTCCCACCTAAACTTTATGTTAGTTTGTCTCTTCCCTTCTCATAGTGCCTAAGACATAGACTTGGATATACATTGTGTTTTTTGTTGTTTTTTTTGTTTGTTTGTTTTGTTTTTAAATTTCATCTCAAGTAGTAGAGTGAGGAAACAGAGAAAGATGAGTGGAAGAAGAAAGCCAGTAAGGGTTGCATTGTTCAATAATTCAGCACCATGGACAATGGCAGCCCAATCCCTGTGCTGGTCCTCTGTGGAACCAAGTCAGGTGTTCCACAAACATGCTGTCAAATGATCAGGAAGCAGGGCAATTATCCAATAAACCCTGTAGCACCCAGAGTCCTAAGTAAGCTATCCTCCTCCCACACTGTCACGTTGTGCCTATGCTACCAGGCCAATTACTGGACATTGGAGAAAGCCTAAAAACTGCCACCCCTCCTAAAGTTTGCAAAATACTGCCCACCGCAGCTGTGCTGCAGCTAGATGGGCCAAGAGAACACATCATGGACCTCAAGGACTGACTGCTTCAAATGACTCTCTCCTCTTTCTATCCTATTCTTCTTTGTTCTTTCCTTTCTTCCTGACTAAACATAAAAATGAGTCCCACATACTGTGAAAAGATCTAACAATGGGCAAGATACCATTGTTTGTCATTAATGAGCTCATGATTTAGTGGGAAAGGCAGATCATTTCCATCTAAAGTGGTAGTTGGAGGAAATATGCAAATGGGTCAATTGAGAATGTTGTCACTAACTCTCCTTGGGAAAGTCAGAGAAGGCTATGTTGGAAGGGCTTACCTGAGACGCATCATAAATTAGGTTTGCAGGAAATCCCAGGACAAAACAGCAAGCTATTTTGTTATCATGTATTCATTCTTTTCCTTCTATAGGCTGGTAAAAATAAATTATTCCATTTTTGGCCTTTTCTCTTGACCCATTTTCTTATTGTTATTCCGTACAATTTACCTTTTTGATTTGAGTGATTATTTGATTAATGTTTGGCTCCTACAATACATGAGGGGCTAGTAGAATAGAGAAACCCGTTTCCACTTATCATCCTTGACCTGCGCCATTACACAGTGCCTGACATACAGACGAATAAAAATAAATAAACAGAAGATGAAAGGAAAGTGCTCCAAGGTTAAGGTTTAGAAGTCCAATGCTTTATTATTCCTTTTACTATGAACTCACTGTATGACCTGGGGAAGGTCATTTTTCCTTTATGGGCCTTGGTTTTCCCAGTTGGTCATAGATTTAAACATCTCAATGGATCTTCTAGATCAGTCACCTATGACTCTAAATAGTGAGAAGGCAAATTTGACATTGTTATCTATCGATAACTTAATAATAGCCTTTCTTTGTTGAGCCATTTACCTTGGAAAAGAAATGATCATCTTGTGTTTATGAGACACAGCCCTTAATTCCTGAAACCTCAGCTCATAAGTACACAGGTTAAGATACTTACCTCTCCCATCCTCCGCTATAGTGTACTCTCATAAAATCATACTCTAGAGCAAGAAATGTTTAGTGTTTGAACATAAAACAACATAAATATGAGCAAACTTGCATTTGTCCTTTTCCTCTTTATTTTTAATAAAAGACTTATTAAAAAGCACGTAGATTTTCTATGTTAATGTAAGTCAGATAATGTCAGAGTTAGATGTAGTGTCTGGACAAGCCTCTTTTTCTTTGGAAAAAGCCATGGACCCTCAGAAGTGTCACTAAATCACACATTCTTTTGGAGAGTTGGGGTAAAAACATACACCTTCTAATAAATCCTCTACAAAGCAGGGTAGCTAGGGGGCATGATGGCATGTTTCTAAAAGCACAGGGAGTCATCGGTAGTAGACAGAAAGTCACCAGATCATGGTCCAAAAAGTCTTTCATGGACTCTGGTGTCTGTAGCCTTGGTCATAAGAGAGATGCACCTGACCATGTTGGATGCACCTCTTCATAGACAGAAGGAAGCTCACATCCTTACTGGGTGTTCACCTACAACTACAGAAAAGAGAATACACTCTGACAAAACTATCTCATGAGCTAAATATTTTCTTCAAACTTTCTGAGTTGTCAGCAAAACACAATACCCCATGCTGAAAATTATGTCAGCCTTTCCCCCCAGAAATCACTCTATAAAAATTTAACTCTGCATCATTTTAAATTCATCTGAGAAAAAGAGAGAGATAAAGTACCCTTAAATCAAAGAGATTTATGTATTCCAATAAAGCTGCAAGATTTTGTTTTGATAGCAATAATGCAAAAGCCAACAAATTAAATGCTCTTGAGAAATGATTATGGCTACAGGAGTTATTTTGTTTTTTATCAGGATTGAATAGCTGTGTAACTTGTCCCTTACAGTGGTACAGATTGTAGTGGTATTGATAAGTGGCTTATAAGAAATGGTGTTGAATGGGGAGGAAAGCATAATTTACTTTTAATTTGATTTTGTTTGTAAACCTGACTTTACAGCTGGAGTTGTAGTTATTTATTATTTACCAGCCATAATACAAAGTAACCTGCCACCAGGGACATCAATTATGCCCCCCATGAAGATTGCTGTCATTGGAAGGAACAGCTCACACTCTGCCAGTGTGTCCGTGATGAGTAAATTTAAAATTGCCTCTGACCTCGGAGGGAATTTCAACTTCTTTATGCTCCCTGTTGCCAGAGGGTCCTTCACTGCACTTGGCATTCACTAAAGAGCCACAGGAGCAGAATAGACTGATCAAGCAATCCGGAGGCCAGTCAAGATAAATTAGATGTTTAATTTATACACCAGGCATTGCAGACAGACTAATTATACAAAGACAGTTTGATAAAGTAATATAAGACTCTGCACATATTAGGCAGAGCCTGCTTCTGTGAAATTATTGCTGATATATGTGCTCCAGGCATTGAGATTCCTCATGCACAATTGTGCAATGGGCACTATGGAACACTTTCCCTAACGGTATTAAAACAGGCTGCTATCTGACAGTCTTCTAAATGCTGCCCCCCAGAGACTATTCCCCTTTGCATTGTGCCCTTTTTAGCCTTCATTGAGATAGATTTGAAACTGTTAAACTGGAAATCGAAAGATGATAGGTCAAGAAAAATGGTGAAATGAAGCACAAACAATATTCATAGAATGAATCACTAAAATATTGGAGAGAATGGGCCTTTTGAAAAATAACACTGGACCTGAAAGCCTCCCTGTCTCTCTTCTAAGGATTCAAGGTCTATGTGGCTGTTCAGAGAAGCAGAATACACGGTAGGAACTAAAACACGCCGGTAGGGAATGAGAATCTTTATGGAGGCTGCTACTGTTTAGTCGCATAACCACAGGATGCAGAAGGGCAAATCTTACATTCCAGAACTTCATGTTCATTTCCAGTGGCTAACAGCAGTAGCCAATAGCTCATGCTCTTGTAATGGCCTTAAACATTATAATTGAAATGTAAGTTTTGTTCGGTTGCATAAGGGGAGCCTAAGAATTGACTGCATTTTATATCAATCTGACCAAAAGAAAAAGTCATTTTATAGTCAAGGGTGTAAGACTTGAGATAATTTGGAGAAGAAGTTTAATTAAAGGAGAAGGTTGAGGATCAAAGCAGACCCAGAACAGAAACAGTTCTCATAATTGCAGATGGGGAATGATTTTGAAAGTTCCCTGAAATGGGAAGTTACCTTCTGAATTATACCCAGGGTTTTGTGCCTGTGCACGCACATGTGTGTGTATAAAAGGTCTTCACTTATTTCCAGAGAAGGATATTAAGAACACACACTAACGCCATGTCCAAAAGGTCATCCTACTCAACATGCTAGGACACAGAAGTTCTCAATGAGATCATCACTGCCTAAAGCAAAGTAAGACCTGAATAAATTTCCTCTGATTGTTCCCGTGTTTCACTTCCAGCACAATGGCTTTTCCCAGGTGAAAGACAGTGCCAAGGTCCTGGATATCCGGGTCATCACATACCTTCTTTCCGTTTCTTAGTTTTTAAGAGGCACTTTCATCCCTACCTGAACCTTGGCTCAGAAATCTCATGGGGTCAGAACCTGGGTCAAGTTTTTGACTTTGAGTTGAGGGCTACCTTGGAGCTTCATAGAAGTCTTGACATTAAAAAGCCTCAATACAGCCTTTCTAGAATCTCAGAAAAAACTCAGGAATTTTTCAGTTGATGATTTATAACTTCTTGGGAGGAAGCATTACATTGCCCAACATTTAAAATTAACACTGAGAACTTCCCGGTCAACCAATGATTTTCTAGCTTTTCTCGGATGCTGCCGTATCTGATGTCTCTTCCTTGCTATGTCGACTGATCAATAAACTAAGTATGGCCACAGCCAAGTGGTTTTGTGTCCCTAGACTCGGTGACACTTGGTTTGCTAACAGAGTTTCCTTGGGAACATGGTTTAGTTACATCTTCCGTGCTCTCCACGCTCCTCTGACTCAGCCTGTATCAGCCTGAACTTGTTTTCACAACAACAACAGCACATCCCTATGTTTCAATTCCTTTCTGAGTCATAGACCACTGATTATAAGACAATGTAGCATCTTCAATAAAAATAAATGTCTGTTCTGCAGGCAGACTTCCTTGGTTCTATATTTTATCACAGTAGAATCTTGGATATGTTATGTAAAAAGCTTCAGATTATAATTGTTTGTTTATTAGTAATATAACAATAATAATGCTATGTCACCGACTGCAAAGGAAATTAAATAACAATGTGTACAAAAAACTTAGCAGCAGGCTCAGCACACAATTAAGTATTTACCAAATTTTCAGTGGCTATGTACTTCTCACAAGACAAGAACACTTTTTTTTTTTCTTTAAGGACATATGGATAATATTTAAAATAAAATAAAGACTAATTTCCATTTCAATTTATAAGATATATAGATGATAATGGTATTTATGGAATGTCTCCTTTTCCATTAATATATTCTTTTTTGTTTGTTTTTTTGCTTTTTGGGTTTTTTTTTTTTCGCAGTTTTTGGCCAGGGCTGGGTTTGAACCCACCACCTCTGGCATATGGGGCCGGCACTCTACTCCTTTGAGCCATAGGCACCACCCCCAATTAGTATATTCTTTAGTCCAGTAGTTGTATCATGGACTTTATGTCCATGATAATCCTCTGAGAATGTAAAACTTGGTAAGTCCTCTAAACTTCCTTTTTCAGGCACATTTACGAAAACCTCACTTTTATCTAAAATATTAGCTTTATTGTAGCATTTCATCAATTTTACTAAAGTATCTTCATTCTTGATGTATTTCCAAGTTGCATTTCTAGCCTAATAACATAGAAATGACTAATTTTTCTAACACAAGAAAGCAATCAGTAAATTAAATATTCTTCTGCCTACATTCCAAACTTAAAATGGCTTGTTGGAAATAGGACTTGAATGGACTATTTGATTACAAGCTTTAGTAAATTAATTAATTTATTCAAAACTTATTTGAATGTCACTTTATGCCAGATACTAATCTAACTGCTAAAGAAAAAAATGTGTATATATTTATACATATGCTTTATAACCATAAAGTGCTTTTGATGGAGAATATTTTAAAAATTTACAATAATCCAATAAGGAAAATGGATTATCTCCCAATTTAAGATAAAGAACTTAACTGTGGGAAAGTCTGACTTTCTTGTGATCCTATCATTGGAGAGAATGTGGAAAGGGTCTTATAAAATTTTATGTCATTTGTAACAAACCATACTCATTCTAGAGTTATTTGTTTTACCATTTAACTCAATACACATCTTTATCAAAACTTAAACCTTATGATAAATAAAGTCCCTTTACACTGCATGTGCCAGCCTTAGGATAGCCTGTTATTTCTGAATGATGAGTTAACACAGTGCAAATCAATGCATTATGCAGAGCTGGAGGTCCTGGGAAAACCAGCTGCTTTTTTTTTTTTTGTCGTTAGCTAATATATAATGATTTCAGGTTTTCCGACTAATGAAGCAGAGAATACAATGTTTCTCCCTAAATGGTGCAATTTCAACTCTCAGCCTGGAACTTTATCAGAAACACAAAGGTAGAAAACAGTGTAATCTATGCATCTGCTCATTAAAATGAGCTGTGTGAATTCTTGTGTGTTTCTTGTTTGGGTAAATCTGAGTATTTGAAAGCCAGAGAGAATGATCAAGGTCACATGATAAATGAATGACAGTATTGGGACTTATGTTCATGTTTTCCTGCATTTTAAACCATAGCCTCCATCTATCCAATCCGAGTCTTCTGATGAATCACCATCTTGTAACCTCCATGACTGGTGCATCATGGGTATTCAGTAAATGGATGTTAAATTGCCTGTGTGGATGATCTTTTCATTCTAGCATCAAATATCTACCTTTGCACCATAAGTGCTCCATTTCATGGGGCAGAAGATTTTAAACTACATGAGCCACTGACAGTTGCCTTGTCATGTTACTAGAATAACTTTAAAAGCCATATTTATAACACTTTCATCTGGGGAGGGATTATTCCGTGTTTAAAACCTTCTCCCTGAATTCATAGCATCCGATATGGTCTATTCCATTTTTATAGGTGTAGTTGCACCCACATGCGTGCAAACACGATGAGAAGGTCTCGTCATTATTGTTTTTGTTATATTCATTTGTCATTATCACCAACTGAAGTCTCTTCCTTAAAATTTTCATTCTTTTTCTTGTAACATTCTTGGGACAAAAACATAGTTAACTGTATGTGTGTGTATATATTCTCAATATCTATGTTACCATGTTTTCCAGTTATAATCACTTAAATTTAAGCCCACGAACGATATTTTTATTTTAAAAATACTTTTCTTTCACCCTTATGAACAGGGCTAATACATTACCAAGGACATCTTCTGTTAAAATAGCCCCCATAGAATTTCAAAGGCATTAAAAAAATGTATATGGAGAAAAGAAAATTACCTTAAAGACAAGTTAAATATTGAAATAATGCATTTTCTTGATATGTGTAATAATTACTAATAACAATTGGCAAATATTTAAAGGTCAAAATGCCTAGGATTTTTTCCACAACTAAAGAATATTGCTTTAAAAATTGCGCCAAAGACATGAACAAAAGCATTTCCAAAGAAGCCTTTCCAGAAACTTTTCATATGTTATTTCTAATAACATAGGAGAAATGCTCAATCGTCAGGGAAATGTAATTGTCACCTAACCCCAGTGAGAATGGCTCTTATTAAAAGTCCCAAATGGAGGGGGGTGGGGCTCCCATGGCTCAGTGGTTAGGGCACCAGCCAGATACGCTAGGGATGGTGGGTTCCAACCTGGCCCAGGCCTGCTATACAAAACAAAGCGAACAAACAAACAAAAAAAATAGCCAGGCATTGTGGTGGGTGCCTATAGCCCCAACTACTAGGGAGGCTGAGGCAAAAGAATTACTTGAGTACAGGAGTTTGAGGTTACTGTGAGCTATGATGCCATGGTACTCTACCAAGGGCAACAAAGTAGGCCTCTGTCTCAATAAAAAAATAAATAAATAAACAAGTCCCAAACAACAGATGTTAGTGTGGATGCAGAGAGGAAGGAACATATACTCTGTTGGTGGGACTTCAAACTAGTACAACCCCTGTGGAAAACAGTATGGAGATTAATCAAAGAACTAAAAGTAGACTCAACATTTGATCCAGCAATCTCCCTACTGGGTATTTACCCAAAGGGAAATAAAAAGTCATTTTGTCAAAAAGACACACCCACTCGAATGTTTATTCCAGCATATTTCACAACCGCGAAGAAGCGGAATCAACCATGGGGCCCACTGATACTTGAGTGGGATTAATAAAATGCAGTGTATATATACTATAAAGTACTACTCAGCCATGAAGAAAATGAGTTAATTTCTTTTGCATCATTCTCCATGGAACCGAAGTCTACTTTCCTTTGAGAACGAACACAAAAAGGGAAAAATAAACATCATAAGCACTCACTATTAAATTGGACCTGACTCAGCAGTACTTACCTGCACAGGTAAAAGTAAAACTCAAGGGTAGTTGGCAGGTGAGGGGGGAAGGGGATGATGTGTGAAATCATACTTAGTGGGTACAATGTGCACTGTCTGGGTGATGGGCACATTTAAAGTCTTCTCTCAATCAGTATAAGAGCAGCACATGTAAACTAAACATCTGTACCTCCATAATATTCTGAAATGTAAAAAAATCTATTGCATTCTCTATCCCCTGGATAAAAGATCTCTCACCAGCAAATAAATTCTAAGAGAGCAGTGATATTTTTTCCCTTTTTATTTATTTATTTATTTATTTATTCATTTATTTTTTATTAAGTCACCGTTTGAACCTGCAATTCCTCTACTAGGTGTATATCCAAAAGGCCAAAAATCACTTGGCCACAAAGATATTTTCAGGCATGGCTCGGCGCCTGTGGCTCAACAGGCTAAGGTGCCAGCCACGTACACCTGAGCTGGTGGGTTCGAATCCAGCCTAGCCCCGCCAAACAACAATGACGCCTGCAACCAAAAAATGGCTGGGTGTTGTGGCGGGCTCCTGTCGTCCCAGCTACTTGGGAGGCAGAGGCAGGAGACTCGCTTGAGCCCAGGAATTGGAGGTTGCTGTGAGCTGGGATGCCACAACACTCCACCCAGGGTGACAGCTGGAGTCTCTGTCTCAAAAAAAAAAAAAAAAAAGATATTTGCAGGCGTGATATTTCTATCTTTTATTCCAAAGATCTCTTATAAAGGGTGGCCATAAAGTTCATGTGCAAAGTAAAACCGTGTGCAATTTAAAATTGCACACGAAATTTATGACCACCCTGTATTTATTTGGAATGCTTCAAACATTCAAACAGCTAGCATACAGTAAATGTTCAAGAAGTGTGTGTTGAATTAATTACCAGTCCTAACTAATCTTAGGACTTTCCAAATATAATAGTTCTATGCTAGGCATTAGTTTGCTATTGGCAACTCAAAGATGAATAATAAACTATTTTTTCAGGGCATACTAATGTGTTAATTTAAAAAAAAAAAACTCATAAGTTAGCATCATTTTCAGTTAGTTTCATGTCTGGAAGCCAAGACTCAGTGAGCCTGGGAGACTTCTCTAGTTCCCATATCTAATCCAAGGCAGAGCCAGGATTGGAACCCAGCATTTCAACCACAAATTTCTTCTAGAAATTGTTCTACTTGCCAACAATTAAACTACCAATATTTAGAGCCAGAAACTTAAATCAGTAAACCTAATGCGGTCCCTTGGTAGTCTAAGGCTCTGGTACGATTCTCAGTAAAAGACCTGGCGGATACTTGTGGGAGTCCCAAGAAACTCAAACCGATGTGATTTATGAGCATTAGAAGAGTTCTGGGGAAAGACTTTTTCCCAGAGTCCTCACCATTCCTGTACTTGGAGTTGTGCACAGGACGGAAATGCTGACCTGGGGGGTTTGTCTATGGAAGGCTCTGGTCTTAAAGCTTAAAAGAAGGTCATGTGGTTTTACTGATCGCCAGAGATGATGATGATGATGATAATAATAATAACAATAATAATAATAATAATGACTGTTGTAAACATTGCATTCAGTTGTCACATTTGAAATCTGGCAGTTGCAACAGTATGGTTTTGTGTCCCAAAGGAAAAATAAACTTATAAATTACCAAAGATTGAAATAACTAGCAGTGCAAGTAAATATGCTAACATATGGTAAGTGCCGTATAGATGGACTTGTATTGAAATCATCTCTTTCTGTTTCTAGAAGCATATTTTAAAGACACAGTCTCAAATAAGGACAGAGGATTTTGAGGAAATGGTTTAATTATTTCCATTACTTTTAAATAATAGAAAGAAGAAAATACAACACATGCTGGCCTGATGGTTCTGTGAGATAGATGTGTGCACATGTGTGTTCATTTTGTGGCTACGTAACAACTACCTAAAATAGTTCATATCTGTAAATGCAAAGTGTTTCTTGCATAGTGAGAATTTTCAGTGCCAATTATTTCACTTAATCATATATAATTTTCTCGAGACGTTGTTTTTCAAATAGTACATTCCTAGGATCCAGAGAACATATTTTAGCAATCTGGGAAAAGTATGTTTTCCCTTTGGAAAAGAGATGTTTTGTTAAAAAGATTTGAGAGACATTATTTATTATAAAGTGTAAAGCCAACTGTCTAAGTTGTGTGTCCTGACACACACACACACACACACACAGAAAAATCTGAAAGAAAATAAAACTCTTAACTGTTGTTTTGTTTTCAGCATCTTCTTTAATGATGTTCTATTCTCGTCAATCAAAACTAAGCAATAAACCAGTAAACATATATTAAAGCGATATTAAATTTACCACTTATATCCTGAATCATGCCATCCAATTACATCTCATTGACTTTTGCTATCTTTAACTTAAGGTCACTTTTAATGAAAAATTTTATGCATAAACGTGTCAGCTATCAGATTATTTTCCAATTTAATAATTGGACCAGATATGTTGAGAACATTTTAACGTTTTTGAGATATTTGAACATATGCTCTGTGAAATTGCAATACTATCGTGTCTCTGATTAACTATGAGTTTTTTTCACACAGAATAGGATAATTCCTATAGTCCAAATAAAAGTATATTATAAGATATAATGTATTGAACTATATTACAATTAGAATTCACAATAATTACAGTGATAGCTTTAGTAACGAATGAGTCTGAATCACCACAGGGAAAAAGGATAAGAAGAAAGAGGTTGTTATGAGTGGTTACAGTGCCAGCCACATACACCAGGGCAGGCAGGTTCGAACCCGGCCCAGGCCAGGTAAAACAACAGTGACAACTGCAACAAAAAATAGCTGGGCATTGTGGCAGGTGCCTGTAGTCCCAGTTACTTGGGAGGCTGGAGCGAGAGAATTTCTTAAGCCCAAGAGTTGGAGGTTGCTGTGAGCTGTGCCACCACAGCACTCTAACAAGGGCAAAATAGTGAGACTCTGTCTCAAAAATAACAACAAAAATGAATCATTTAATTTGTTAGGGCATGTCACTTGTGAGGTTGGTATTGTCTCTGGTTTTTTTGTTGTTGTTTTTGCTTAATTTTTATTAAATCATAACTCTGTACATTTATGGGGTACAATATGATGAATTGATATACAATGTGGGATGCTTAAATCAGACTAATTAACCTAACCATAACCTCATTTGCTTATTTTTGTGGTTAAGACGTTTGTAAAATGCTCTTAATTTGTTTTGAAATATACCCTTGCATTGTGTATAATAGGTGAGATCCTCCACTCACGCACCCTCCTTCCTTCCCCCTCCCCACTCCCCCCTCTTTCTTTCTGGACTCTGTGTATTATTATTCATTTGAATGTGTCAGTGTTTATATTTTGGTTTCATATTAGTATTAAGTACATTGGGTACTTTTTTCCCGTTCTTGAGATACTTTAAAAGAAGAATATGTTCCAACCCCATCCAGGTAAACATAAAAGATGTACAGTCTGCCTCTTTTTTATGGCTACATAGTATTCCATAGTGTATACATACCAAATTTGTTTTTGTTTTTTTTTAACAAGTGAACAGTTTATTACCAAATTTGTTTTTAAATAAGAAAGTGAGCATAGAGAAGTTGTAAACTTGATCAAGGTTACAGAGGTTCTTCATGTGTATATGAGTCACACTGTAGGAATTTGAATTTGAGCCTTCTGTCCTTCAGTACATTTTTTTGATCATTACTATGTACTCCTAGAGTTCCTTTAAAAATGAAGCCAGGAGACTTAACGTGGTTTCATGGGTCCATCATCCCCAGTGTGTGCTCTGCACATCACAGCTCATTCTCCCTTTAAAAGAACGTACATGGTAGGCATAATCCTCTCTTCCCACCTAAACCAGACTCCCCACACTCAGTCTGGAGACCCACGCTCACCTGATTTTATTTCCTTCAATTCAATTTAAGATATATATATATCTGCATTTTCTTATCCAGCTTTGCTAGTCTGGCCCACATTTATCGGACATGGAGGAACCTTTAAGATAGAGATATTCTGCAGAGACATTTTTCATCATCTGCTCTTCTTCAGGTTACGTATTTTACATATACTCTGAAAATGTTTTAAAGTATAACTTTAAATTTCTAAGATTAGTTCCTCAGTCCCAAAGGACTAAGAAAACACACGCGCGCACACGTAGACAGATTCACAGACACACACACCCTTTTCTCCCTCTATTTCTATCTTTGTCTGTGTATCTGCATTTCTGTCTCAGCATGCCTGTTTGTCTGTATTTTGCCACAAAACTCACAGAGTTCAAAGGCAGCATTAGTTTCCATGAACGATCCTCTAGCAGTATTCTTAGCAAACTGCCATTGCTGCTGGCTCACTGCTTATTTAAATGGCCTAGCAGGACTGTTCCCTCCTGTGTCCTGGGCTTCAGTGCACTGCAGAGAGCAGCTGAAGTCTTGCCGGCACCCATCTGAGTGCCTCTCCACAGAAGCCACCTAAGGAAGCAAGAAATTGGAAACCACATAAATATCCCTTTACAACTTCAAAGGCTGACCTTTCTGGGTCTACTTAGGGGAAGGGGGCTTTTCTTCTGTTGCCAACGACAAGAATCTGGCTCAAACCCAGTGTTTAGAAACAATTTTTAATTCCAAATGCTATTTCCGCATCAGAGCTTTCTAAGGTGGCAACATGTATTGCCAGTGTGAATTCTGTGCTGGGAAAGGATCACAAGAACAAGGGCACTAAATTAGAACTGGGGCACCATAAAGATGTAGGTGTGAATGTGGGCTTGGTAGACAGGCGGACCTGGGTTTCTATCTGGGTTCTGGCTTTTGGTAGTTAGACTTGTTCTAATAAACCCAGGCCAAGGTTTTGAGGAAAGGAGATTTACAGAAAGTACCAGTAGGGACATAAACCAGACAGACCGGGAAGGTTTAGAAAGGATGCTTCAATGAGAAGGTTGCAGTGAGTGACTGAGGCTTAGTCTTACTTGGAAAATCTAAGAGACAGTGTAGGACATGCCCGAGTTGTCCTACGAAAGAGACAAAGAAGCTCAATGTTTTCCTTTCGACTTCTTTTGGCCATTGTCTGAATTCATTCCTGAGACCATTAACTTCTTAGAACTTTGGCTGGTCCAATGAATGGACTGAGTAAAAAAAAAAAAAAAACAAGCTTCAGAAGGGGAGTTGTCGTAAGACACTATTAACACGCACACTGGAATCGCACTAGGTAGAAGAATTAAATGTTCTCTTCTTCATCTGGAAAATGTATACTATTACCAGCATTTCATGAAGCGTTTCTGAACATTAGCTGGAATAGCAGAAGTGAAATATTTAATACTGCCTAGTGTTAATTGGTGCACACACCCGCAGCACAGCTGCGTTTCACCTTTAAGGGATAGTTGTCAAAAGGGACATTTAAATTTGCGCAGGACGCTCTACATTTTAAGGTGATCAATTACCTGGTTCCCATGAGGTAAGTTCTTGCAAAATAATATTTGAAGTGCTTTTATCTGGGGAAAGATATATTTTATCTGAAAGTGAGGGCAGGGGTAAAAATGAATCATGAGTCTACTTACTAAGTAGCAAGTGTGTTAACTCCTGGGAAAGGAAAGGTCAAAAGGAGGGAAGAAGTGAATTAATTACAAAGCATTTTGCTAAATAATTGTAAGAACCTGAGAAAAGGCTAAAAGAATTATCATGGTGCTACAGACTGACTGTGGCCATGCTGAGCAAGAAGGTCAACTTGTTTAATCAAGAGAAGAAATAAGAGATGCCAAAAAGAGAGAACTTGAAACAATGCAATATTCAGTTGTTCTCTCAATGTTGTATATTTGTGTGTGATATAGACCTATTTACCTAGAATAGTTATTCCTGCATTGTATTCAGTGCCTTCTAGGAGGGTGTCTGTGTAGGCCATGTCTATCTTAGAATATGTGAAAATAGAATCTTTCCTTGAATTCCATAGGAAAGGTATAATTACCATTGTCTGTATAACAAAAACAGCAACATACACAAAATGAAATAAACACCCCGACAGAATGAAACTAACTTTAAAACCATTTAGGATTATTTTAGCTGACATAATTAGGTGAATTAATTGCTCTTTGAGGGCTATTTCAGACTTCGAGTTTGAGGCTCATTGGAAGTTTAATATTTTTTTATTATTAAATCATAGCTGTGCACATTAGTGCATTCAGGGGGTACAATGTGTTGGTTTCATATACAATCTGAAATATTTTCATCAAACTATTATGGCCTTCATGGAATTTTCTTAGTTATTGTATGAAGACATTTGTATCCTTCATTTACTAAGTTTCACCCGTACCCTTCTAAGATTCACTGTAGATGTGGTCCCACCAATTACCCTCCCTCCACCCTACCTCCCCCCAGAAGTTTAATATTTAATAGCCTACAGTTCTAGGAGAAGTATCTGAAAGGAGATGGAGAACTGAGCTCAAATTACGGCTGTATCCTTTAATGCACAGGAGACGGTAAGCCTTAGTTTATAGGGTGGCTTAGAGCAAAAATTGTTACCTTGAATGAAACATGCGTTGGTCATGCTAGGTGAGCCCAGGCCAGTTCTTCCTGGCGCCCATAATGCAGAGATATTTCATCTGATCAACGCACCCAGAATATTGTTCCATAGTCCACTGCATGACACAGGGTATGATTTTCACAAGAGTCAGGATGATCTAATTATTATGTGGCATGACTTTATAGAGTGTATGTACAGATTACCGGGGGTACCACTTATATATTCATTCATTCTCAGTATTTATCAGAGCCCATTGCACATGGGACTCTATTTAAGAACTTAAGACAAAATACACAGGCAACCTAACTGCAGTCCACAAGTTCATTATTTTAATAGGGACTATGTATATGCAATCAACCACATAATTAATTATAATAAAAAGAGTGTTTCTGGAGATGTTTGGGGGGAAATCAGAAATTAATAGTGATGAGTAATATTAACAGATGTCACTAATGTAGATCAGAACAAAAGTCCACAGTCCATGTTTGGGTGTGAGCCCTAGTCTGCTACTTAGTATCAGTATGATTTGGCGGGGGGTGAGGAGGGGTGGGAAGATACTAAAATTCTTTATGTTTCAACTTTCCTCATCTTTAAAATGAGACTGTTGTAGGGAGTAAAATTTTTTTACCATGTGTACAGGGTAAATGATTAGAACAGTGTCTGGTATGTGGCAAAAGCTAATTAAGTGTTGGCTCTTGTAATGTCCTAGATTTTGGATGAAGAACGTTTTGAACACCATTAATCCCATCAATACCATGAACTAAGGCAAGCGTCATCTTCATTTTAGAGACAGGGAAATATGTTTTCAAGACATTATTTTTACTTGCCTAGTTTTCCATAGATAATATGTATAGTTGAGACAAATTTTCTTCTAGATGCCTAAAACACAAGCTTATCACCAAAAAATTGTATCACTTTTTGAAAAATTAGAGAAAGCAAAGAGCAAAGTCAGGATGATATCTTAATCAGACATGCAGACTTGGGCAACAAAAGGATGTCATTAAAAAGGGAGGGCGTAGACTCTGACACCTGTTTCTGAAGAACAGAAAGTAGAGGTTGTGGCTCAGCGCCTGTGGCTCAACGGGCTAAGGCGCCAGCCACGTACACCTGACCTGGTAGGTTTGAATCCAGCCCCAGCCCACCAAACAACAATGACAGCTGCAACCAAAAAATGGCCGGGTGTTGTGGCGGGCACCTGTAGTCCCAGCTACTTGGGAGGCGGAGGCAGGAGACTCGCTTGAGCCCAGGAATTGGAGGTTGCTGTGAACTGTGATGTCACAGCACTCTACCCAGGGTGACAGCTTGAGGCTCTGTCTCAAAAAGAAAGAAAGGAAGGAAGGAAGGAAGGAAGGAAGGAAGGAAGGAAGGAAGGAAGGAAGGAAGGAAAGAAAGAAAGAAAGTAGAGCTTGCTAATCAATACATAAGGTCCTTCTGTGTTTGGTGAGGCTGAAAATGTAATCAGTACTGGAGCTGTTCTACTCGATATTGAAGAGATTTGAAAAAAAAAAAAACCCTTCTTTACAACAGAAACTTTTATCTTCCTTTACATAAGATGGAGACACATACTTAAAAGAACATAACCCTTTTTTTCCCCACCACCCATGAATCTAAATTAGCCTGGACCTGAAAGAAAAGAGCTTAGTCTGTGTGAGCATTCCAAGAAGTCTGCTATGAAAGTTTAGAAACCAAATGGCTAATTCGAACTTGACATAGCTGGGAAAATGATCAGGAGAGCTCAATTTTACCTCGAGGCTCTGAAAGGATGTGCAAGCTATCATTCTTCCATAATGAGAGTTTTATTGATAGTACAGTGTAACCCCCCTTTGCTCAATTACCTTTTATTTGATGTCCTGCAAATTCCTCCAGTCTCTTGGTGGCCATCTACTCAACAAGTCATTAACTATGTCCGGCAACAAACAGTAAATATACTCACACAGTAGATATACTGATACTGAGGCCCCTTGCAGGGACTACCTGATTAGCAGGGAAAGATGGGTTAATGGGACTTTTTCAGTCTTGGGAAGGGGTTTTCTTCAGCTGCAGCAATTAACATGTTTGAAAACTAGAATTAAATTATCAAAGTAAGTTCAACTTCAATTACTGTTACAAAATCGTTTGTTCTTGGGAAACAATTGACATCTAATTAGTATGTTAAAAGCTGCTTGAGTTTAGCTATTAATCAGATATCTTTTAAGAATCTTAGTGTTATTTATTTAGGATAAACCAGGCATATGCATAAACATAATTAGCTTACAACAATACATGTTTCACTTTTCAAATAAATGTGAGAATAATGACCACGATTCACTTGTTTATTCCTTTAGTTATTCAATAACATACCGGAAACTAATTATTCCCTAAAATATGTGGGATTATTTCAGCTGAATGGTGCCTCTCCTTCTTTATTATTCCAAAATGTAAAAGTCAGAGATAGCAGAGGGTGTGTCCTATTAAACAAAATTGTCCTTGTTTACAAAGCTTTTCCCAACTTTGAATACTCGGTAATGCTTTCATCATGTCGTCTTATTTATTATTCCATTAGAAATACAATACTTACTTACACGTTGACTGTGAACTTTCAAAAACAATAAATAATTGGAATTTTTATTTTGGTTTAAATCCCCAGTTCATAACCTGATTGTCTGGAAAGCAATAAAAGACATTCATAAAGTCTACCCAAAAGAGTGAAATGTACATTGGTGTGATTCGTTGTTAAACTGTGCACTTTAAGTTTCTTTAGAGTTAAGTCATGGAAAAGTTCAGGCGTTAGCCAGAGCTTGGATGAGAAAGGTGGCTCAGCCCTGCGCTATCTCCCATGAGCTAATGTTCGAGCCTCTGAACTTCATACACCTCATCTCTAAAGCAGGAACTATACTCCCTATCTCACAGAGAGCGGGTAGCAAGTTTTGAACAAGGTAAGTATAAAAAGGGTTCTTAGCACAGTTTGGGGCATCAATTGAGTACTTGATTATTATGTTTCCATTTTAAAAATATAAACAGACAATAAGCCTCGAATAAGAGATTGCATTTGCAGAAGATCCACACCCGTCTCAAGAGCTGGTTCCAAGGCATAACATAACATGTACGGCACCTGCGAGAAGGAAACATAAGGGTGGCGTGGAGCTATTCTTATCTCCACTTGGATTCCTCCAGTTACACAGCTCTGGGGATTGAGCTCATTGACTCAGTGGATGTTGTTGGCCCTGTTTGCATGTGGCTTGGAGAACCAACTTGGATTTTAGTAGCTTTGTCCTGCTTTCTGAGACCCAGGGGTATAGTATGTTCTCCCTGACTCAGAACTTTCAAGGTTTGGAAGGAGGTAAAAATAGTCTGAAAGGCAGGTTTTGTAATCAAATGGAAGAAAGTAAAGCAGAGCCAGCTCTTGCAATGAAATCAGAAAACAAGTCAAGTGCAAATTCTAGCATTTCTATTGCTGTGCCATGTGGGGAAATCTCAGAAGAAATCTAAGGGTTCATACCCATCTGAGCCTTTACTTCCATACGAGGCAGAACAGACACAGCGTGTTTAGGTAACTATCAGTGACTGAGACCTCGGGATCTCATTTTCCAGAGCGTTCTATCTTTGGTGTGTTTGTTTATTCATTTCTCTGGGGGTTTTTTGCATTTATGTTCAAACTTCAGCTTATAAAATGTCTTCCAATGATAATCTACTTTCTGATGCTGGACCTTTGTAATCCCCTCTGATCCAATCTAGACTAGATTTAATGATTTGCATATAAGGAACAGAATTTAACAAGAGGAATGGGATATGAATTTTGAGATTAGGTCATAAAATGAGTCTGGCTTCTGTCTTGTTCAGCATTTCTTGCTTTCTCCCTTGTTCATTCTGGTGGGAGCCAGCTGCCATCCTGTGAATTGCCCTGTGGATAGGCTTACGGGGTAAGAAAATTGGAGGTGCATCTGGCCAGTAACCAGAGAGAAACTGCCATCTTCTGTCAACATCCCCAAAGGAACTAAATCTGACCAACAGAAAATATTTTCAACTAAATAAGAATAAAATACAATATATCAAATTTGGGGAAATAAAAGAAAACAATGCTTAGAGGAAAATGTATAGCATTGAATTCCCATTTCATAAAAAAAAATAAAAAAATAAAAAATTCTAATGAACAACCTAATCTCCTAACTTAAAAGTTAAGATCTGAGAGAGATAAGTGTATTCAAATCAAATAGAAGGACAGAAATAAAGATAAAAGCAGAAATCAATGAAATAAAAACAGAAAGAAAGGGAAAGTAAATAAAACCAACAGCTGGTTCTTTATAGAGATTAAGAAACCGATAAGTATATAGCAAGACCAACAAAAATGGGAGGAGAAACAATAATCAATAATGAAAGAAAGGATAGATAGATGGATGGATGCAGACCCCATAGACACTACAGGAACTTAGTATTCAAACTCTATACAAGTCAATTGAACAATGTACATGAAACAGACCAGTTCCTGAACACCCATAAGCTAGAAAATCTCCCTAAGAATGAAAGAAAAATGTATAGTTTAGTAATTATTAAGGAAATTGAATTAGTATTTAAAATGTCAATTTTATTTTCAGAACCTTTGCAGAGGTCAGAGGTCATCAGAACTGTTTCCTGTGTGCACCACTAGGAGCCATCCTGGGAACTCCCGGATGTTCTGTCCCGTAGGCCAGTTCCTAGACATGATGCTGTTTAGGGTCAGATTATGGAAGAACAGATCACGGGTGATCCAAGAAGTTCAGAAACAACTGTATGATAGCCCCTATTTTCAACTCTCCTTTCTCCTTGATCTTTCTCTTCCGCACTTGAGGGCTCCTAGATTCCCCTTTGGATTTGTCACCCGGGAAGCTGGAGCTTTATTTACACTATTCTGCCATGCACTTCCTGTGTGTGGCTGTGCGTCTGGGGCCAAGAGGCAGGAGCAAAGAGAGAAAAAAAATGATTAAGAAGTTCACTCCATCTTTTTATATTAACCTGGATGGAGTTGGAACATATTCTTCTTAGTAAAGTAGCACAAGAATGGAGAAGCAAGTATCTAACGCAATAAGAAATAAGAAGATGTGACGAAAGCATTACCGAGTATTCAAAGTTGGGAAAAACATTGTAAACAAGGACAATTTCGTTTAATAGGACACACCCTCTGCTATCTCTGACTTTTACATTTTGGAATCATAAAGAGGGGGAGGCACCATTCAGCTGAAATAATCCCACATATTTTAGGGAATAATTGGGTTCTGGCATGTTATTGAATAACCGAATGAATAAACAAGGGAATCGTGGTCAAAATTCTCACATTTATTTGAAAAGCAAAACATGTATTGGTGTAAGCTAATTATGTTTATGCGTATGCCTGGCTTATCCTAAAAAAATAACACTAAGATTCTTAAAAGATATCTGATTAATAGCTAAACTCAAGCAGCTTGAGTGTACTCAATTCTAACATGAAGCAAGTAGACAATCTAATATATGCTCACAAAAAAGAAAAACTCAAGTCAATTTCAGGTGGGGGAAGGGGAACAAGGGAGTGGGGAGAAGGAGGGGTATTGGGGTGCTCCTACTTAATGGGCACAATGGTCGGGTATAGGCACACCTCTGGGGGCCAGGACACAGCTGCAAGAGAGACTCTACCTCACAAATGCAAACATTGAAACATTTCTTTCTGGCCTCAAATTAAACTGAAGTTTAAAAATAAATAAGTAAGTAAATAGTTCACGCCACCCTTGTGAGACCCTTCTGATTTTCTGTGCCTATGGGTTGTCCTAACCTGCAGAGCAAGACGACGAAGAGAAAAAAGATACAAAACAGGAGATCGGTTCCCTTTCCTCTGAGCATTTTAGAGACCTCTTTCCTGTATCTTATGCGTGAACCCTCTCTGCCTGGGCTAAAGCCTACTTTTCTGGTTTGGGGTTGCCTTGAGACTAGAAAGAAAAAATAATAATAATATCACTGGCACTTAATCTCTTTCTTCATCCTCAACCTCTCTGAAACGTTTTTGTCATGGTCCCCAAGTAGCTGCTACATTTATTCTATTTTGGTTTTACAACTACATTCAGTGGAAAAAGGAAAAAATATATCTATTTTTCCCTAAAATTTAAGTGTTTCAAGATTCAAGTATTTTCTAATATTTGTGTGTTTTTTATTTTGTGTAATAATAGAGAAAAGTCTATTATGTTACCACTCAGAAAATACTTTTAGATAGTGCCATGTACAAATCCTTTTAAAAGAATACATGTTCTACTTCTAGGAAAAACGCATAGTACAAATTCATGATAGGTACTACTGGGACAAAAAAGTAGTATTTTGTCCCAGTAGCATAAAAGTGCATAAAAGTAGCATAAAAGTGCATTGTTTGATAATTATCAGGTTTTGCTTGCCCATTTGTCTGGAGGATCTCACCAGAATATGTAGAACTAAAAATGGAAAAAGAAAATGTGCCACAAAGCTTTGGGTGAATGTTTGTTATTTTGAGATTTACGAATAGGACTTTTGACTCCCAAGAGGTCTTGTTCACCCACTGAACTACTTGTCTGGACAGACGCACCAAGCTTTACCTCCACAATGATATTCTCCAGATACTTGGGGTATTAAACAGAAAAGTCATCAAAATCAATAGGAGCCTATTTTTATAGAAAACTGAACTTCCTAAACAGCACTCCCTTCATCTTACAAGTTGAAAACACACGAAGTGTCTTCATTCTGGAGTTTGTCAAAGTTTCGTCCTCTCTCTTATCTTTCTGTGTTCTTTTTTATTCCTCAAATTCAATTTGTTAAAGGTTTATGCAGAATGTATAGATTTATTTAAGGATCATATTATTTTTTTAAGTCTTTTTTTAGAAAAAAATCACTTCAAATATTCAAAAATTTTTGACAATAAAGCTATTTTGGCAGACTATACAACTGGAGTTGAGTGTGTGTGTGTGTGTGTGGAAAAGTGTACGCAGGTGCACGTGTACTTACACAGGTGTTTTTGGACAGACTTGAAATTGGGAGAAAGATTCTCAGCATACCACACTGCTGTAATCATAAATTTTCCCTTTTTTGTTTTATACTTTATTACATACAAATCACTGTGTGTGTATATGCATTTCAAATAAATATTTTCTTTTGCGTAAAAATCGAAGCTTACCAAAAAAGGTTTAATATTCTTTCTTTTCCTCCAATATTTATTTTTATTTTATTTTATTTTTATTTTTAATAGTTGTAGAAACTAAGGCCACAAGAGACACCCACATTTACAGAATCAGCAAACAACAAAGAAGGCTATAGCTAGTGTGTCCCCCTCCCCTCCCCTCCCCTTCCTTCCCTCTCTTCCCCTTCTTTCCCTCCTCTCCCCTCCTCTCCCCTTCCCTCCCTTCTCCTCCCTTCCATAATGTTCCCTTTGGAAAAAGCTCCAAGAACCTTTAGTTAGATGTGTCCACATATAAAGCTCAATTATCTTCTCTATATCTACTCTGATTTTTTCCCACTGTTTTCCAGAATGTCCCAAACACTTTAAAGTTTATCTCAGAAATAAAGTGGCGTGCAAAATTCTGCACTGGGGACATACTTTTCCTTTGATTATTATGTCATATTCCCCATTATAAGAAAATCAAAGGGAAACATCTGGCCAACAGATTGCCATTGACTGGAAATCAGGAATTACTGGGAAATGCATGCAACTCTGTGGACAAGTGACAAAAGATTCTGAAGGCATGGATGCCAAAGCATTCACAAAAGAAAGAGCATTTTGTTCCAAGAATATGAAAACAATAAATAAAAGACAAGTACAAATGTCAACAAAGATACATAGAAGTTTTAAATTTTTTTTGCAAGTGGGAAAAAAGCAGTCTTCTAACTTTGCCAAACACTTTCTGCAATAAAGATTACATTTGTTTACAACTGTCATCTTTCATCATCCTAATCTAGATATTTGAGATGTATATAGATAAAATATCTAAGACTCAGAAAAAGGAGTAGGTTGGTCAAGGTCACATAGTGAATTATCAGCATTGCCAGAACGAGGCACAAACTGTCTGACACTAGCGTTTCCCCGTCCCCTCCCTCACAGAATCACCTAGCATGAGATCTGAATAACAGTCGGAAATGGATAATTCATACTTTTAGGAAAACAGAAAAAAAATTAACTTTCAAAAACTTATACCTACTATAATTGCACAGAAGACATTTTCTGGAATATTGCTATCACTTTTTAAAAAATGTGTTGAACTTAGACAAAAAGTACAAGCTCCATAGTGCCACTGGGTAAACGTTTCTGAAGGATGGAAGACAAATGACTCCGCTCTGAGCATCTGTTTTTCCCGGTATATTTTTGACTACAATGTACTACCATTTGTTTTTTACTTAACTTGAGCACCTTAAAGTCATAGAGTGTATTTCTTATTTTTGGTCCTTGAACCAGCTTAATAGGATCATAGCCAGGTGTGAATAAATGTTGAAAGAATAAATTAATGAAAGAACAGATGTATTCCCAACTTTTAATTGGAGAATACTTTCACTATGGACATGCGGCCTCACAAAATTATTAGTGATTCCCGGCCCTTAATCACTAAAACCTCTCGTCATTCTCTCTCCCTCCCCCTCCCAGCATTGGTGCATATTGACATTTGTTTCCTACTGCTGTCACTTGCAATTATGCAATATTTAGTACACTTTCATTTTTAGTGTGATACCTGAATGAGTTTCTGTCCCTCAACCAACATATTATCTTTGACTGAAAATATAACTGTAGGGAATCTACAGTGGGCCGGTGTACTTGTTCCAAGCACTAGAGGTGAAAATAGACAGAGGCAACATCTCTCCTTGTGTAAGAAACTCACAGGCAAGTTAAACAAAGATCTGTACAAAGAGCTGGAGGGCACTAAGAGGGGATCTCGGTACTTGACACCTGGGGGCAAATATAAATTGTACGGATAGGGAGGGTCGGCATAGGAATAGGCAAAGGAGTATTTGGAGAGGCTTTTCCAAATAGATGGCTCTGCATGCAGGAAGGAATCCTGGCAAATGAGAAAATGGGTGTTTGTGCATGTGGAGTGCCCCAAGTTTATTAGGGATCGTAGGAGAACAAAGCAAGAAAATCTGAGAGTAAGGAGATAACATTTGAGAGATGGTGCTCTCTTACAAAGTCAGCAGTGCCGAATCGCCCAAGGCCTCGCCAACATATAGACGTCTACTTTATTGAGAGCTTTGGGAGGTTATGTAACAGTTTTAAGAAAGGAAGGGACTGTCATATTCAGATTGCTATTAAGAAAGATTATTCTATCTGCTATTTAAAAAAAAAAAAAAAAGGCGTTATGGCCAAAAGGAGGAAGTGTGTTTCTCTGTCTAAAATGTTACCCTTGTAAACAGGCCAGGCTTGTTTGATAGGGGCCCTGACCATTTGGTACAATGGGACCGGTAGGATTTGAGATGGATCCGAAGACTTGAGTCTTATCTGGCACACAGTAGACGTATAATATATCTTCGTTTCACCAACTCCCATTTCTAATTTTCATCTTCCTCTTGTCTTGTAATTTCTTGTAATGTACAACCATCTGCTACTTTATGTCTGTGTTATGCACGTGTATGGTGTAAGTGTTGGCCTACTATAGCCAAAGCTCTAGACAGTTCTGAGTCTTTAAAGAATCTTACCCTAACCTTTCCAATGCCCTTTTTATTTCGTTTTATTTCTATTTTGAATAGCTCTCTCTTTCTCTCTCAATGTTCTTTATCATGAAACAGGGAAAAGAAAGGGAGTAACTGACCTCTCGTCTAGCCTTTGAGCATGAAATCGTTCCATTCAAATATAATCTCCCCAGTCTTCAGGTGTATGTGGAAAAGATCAAGTGAGGCATCTTCATCATGTTCCTGATAACTGTGATCTTCTTAATGAGAATCTGTAAACTTGGAAAGTCAAGAGGTCCATACAAACCTGATATTGGACAACATCCATGAGCTCATTATCTATTTTATAAGAACAGTGTTGGATTTGGCCAGATAGTAAACTAAGAAAATTGTCAGACATTCATTGTGGAAGAAGATAACCTGTTTTGGTGAAGATTCTTTCATTTCCATAGTTGCATTTGCTTTGGAATTAGGGGCAGTTTTCTCTAGGAATGGTATCTTCCCACAAATGGTTGAGTCTCTGAAAGGCTCCTGATCACTCTCCTAAGTGAACTGTAGGGTAATTCTCTACTGTGAGACAAAATGTACTGATCCTGTTCACAGCTGTGCGATCACAGCAGTTCACTGGCAAACTATTCAGTCTTGGAAGTCAAACTAAAACATCACAATTCTATCCAATTTCCCTTCAGGTCCCCGGGAGAGAAAGTTCACAACTTTGTGCTCTCAAAGAACCCTGTGCAGTGAGTGGGTTGTGTCACATTAGGTAGTGTAAATTTGTTTCCCTCTCCATTGGTTCCGCCGGTATGTTGAGATTGCATCCCTTATCTCTGCGTATCCAGACTTTTCACACAAAAATAGATAGTCAGCAAAAATAGTTCTTTTAAAATGTGTGAATGAACCAATCAACACATGCTATCGGAAATGCCTCCTAGAATTTTTAAAAATTGCATTTGGAAATAATTACAGACACAAGAAATTACAAAGATAATATAGAAAGATTCCCTGTGCCCTTCACTCAACTTTCCTAATAGTAACATCTTAACGTAACTACTGTACATTTTGAAAACAAGTAAGTTGATCTTGGCACAACGCAATGAATTAGGACCTATTAATATTTGGATTTCATTAGTTTTTACTTGCACTAGTTTTCCGGTCTGTTTCATCGTGTGTCTGTGCTCTGTGAGATTTCATCACCTATATACATTTAGGTGATTGAGATATAGGGCTATTTCGTGACACAGAAGAATTATCTTTTACTGTTCCTGTGTAACCACACCCTCTTTCTACCCACTAACCCCATGAAACCACTTCTCTGATCTGACTTCTCTGTAGCTTTGTCATTTATATAAAAACAGCATAATTTTTTTAATATTGATATTTTCTACTCAGTGTAATGTCTTGAAATCTGTCCAACTTGGTCCAGTGCAGGGGCTCATACCTGTAATCCCAGCATTTGGGGAGGCCAAGATGGGTGGATTGCTTGAGCTCAGGAGTTCAAGACCAGGCTGATCAATAGTGAGACGTGTCTCTACTCAGAAAATAACTAGCCTAGTGTCATGGCAGGTGCCTGTAGTCTCAGCTACTTGGGAGGCTGAGGCAAGAGGATTGCTTGAGATGGTGGGGAGCATGATGCCATGGCACTCTGGTGCTTTAGCCTGGGCAATAAAGTGAAACTCTGTCTAAAGAAGAGAGAGAGAAAGAAAGGAATCCAATTTGGGGCGGCGCCTGTGGCTCAAAGGAGTAGGGTGTCAGCCCCATATGCTGTAGGTGGCGGGTTCAGACCCAGCCCTGGCCAAAAACTGCAAAAAACGAAATCCAATTTGTTGCATCACCTGCAATTTGTTCCCTTTTATTGCTAAGTATTATTCCATTATATGGATGTGCTACTAATTAGTGCAGTGTTTCTCAGCCTTCCTAATGCCTGCAAATGTCGTGACCCTTTAACACATTTCTTCATGTAGTGGTGACTACCAACCATAACATTATTTACCTTGCTAGTTCATAACTGTAACTTCGCTACTGTTATGAATCGTAATGTAACTATATGATATGCAGGATGTATTTTCATTGTTACAAAGGGGTTATGATCCACAGGTTGAGAACCACTGATTTAGTGCATTTAGCCAGACTTTTGACATGTAGCAGCTTTTTCCGATTGTTTTCCAACATTATGTAATGCATATCCTCCTCATAGGTCACACAGAAAATGTGTTTTACCAAGATCCTTTGTGCAAAATGCCTATCACCGAAGTTCTCTCTAAACTACATTTCTTATTTACTTGATCCTCTAGCACGCTCCAGCTATGCACCAGTAATAATTACTTCCCAGTAGTAAGAACAAAATGGTTATTAGAATCTTGGCAGCAATCGAGAGCAGTGCAGGTTACAGTAAGTAACTTTGGTAAATGTTCCTAATGCATGCTATTCCTTTTGTACCTGTTAATCTTTCACTCCAGGATTCTTTAGCAATGTACTATTAAGTGTTGTCAGAGAGAGTTTCTTTTTGTCCTAAACCATGAATAACCAAGTGAGTCTGAGAACTTGCTCTTTGGGGGGAACTGTTTTTAAAGGAAGATCAGTGATATTTGATATAGCTATTGTAGGAACTGAATTTAACAAATCAATACACACTTAGGGTTTCACCAAGGACTTCGGGTGGATAAGGAAGTGGTTGTGGTTAGAGTGGGAAAGGCTTTGACAGCATTTTCTTACCCTAAGTAGTGAGATTGGCTTTTTAGTTGTTGTTGTTCAGTACAATAATGATTCTAACACACAAAAGGAATCCCCGTGACGCTAAATAAGAAATACTTTCTGTTACTTTTTCTTCATTTTTTTTTTTCACTTTCACCCTGAGATCAGAGCAAAGAATGGGAAAAAAGAAATAATGAAAGTCTGACTTGGTGAAAGCAAAGTGCTTTCTCTGTTAGCAGTACAAAGGGAGAGAAGTCCCAAGGCCCTTTGTGTATATTCTGGGAGGAATGCCTGTTTCCAGAAATGGTAAGCTTAACCTTCTCAAAGTTTCATTTTCCTGAATTATCAAAGCTCAATCTTGTTCTTTTGTTGTGGAATACAGCTCCCATACAACTCAGCTGCCTCTCTGGGCTGACCCTGGTGCTGAGGGAAGAGATGATGCCAAGGAGGTGGGTGAGGAGGGAGCCCTGGTACCGCGCGTTTCTTATAATCGGCTTCTTTCAGGCGCTTCTTCAGGGACAGCCTGATCTCTGCACAATTCTCCTGCTTCTGATCAAGGAACAGCAGTGTGATCCCGCAGTCTCCTTTAGCTCTCCTTCACGGAAATGACTCTCTTGTACTGCAAATAAAAGGCATTTCAGGCGTGGCTGAAAAGTAAGCATTCTTTCTGGGCCTGTTTTCAATTTCCCGGAGTCCCAGCCCCAGCTGAAATTGTTAAGCAGTCTTTCTCATCTTTCTGCTCTGTTTTTACTATTTTGGTTTCCTTTATATGAATCATTTTTCACTGTTGCAATAAAAAAAAAAAAAGATAGAAGGGAGAGAAAGGTAACAGAGCTGGGTTTCTTCTGGGAAGGGTTTTCAAAAAGAGAAAAACTGAAAATAGCCCTCATGCTGGTGGTCAGGATTTAATAAAGGAGTAGAAAATGTACACTGCCTCCAAGAATGTAAGAGAAATTTCTGGGAGGATCTTGCTTAAAAACTTCACACTTGTGGATTCCAATTTGAGGAAGTTTGAGTTCTAGATAAGAAAATAATGGGACAGGCAGCCCCCCTGTAGCTCAGTGGGTAGGGCCCCGGCCCCATCCACCAAGACTGGTGGGTTCGAACCCTGCCCGGGCCAGGTAAAACAACAATGTCAACTGCAACAACAACAACAAAAATAGCCAGGAATTGTGGCAGGCGCCTGTATTCCCAGCTGCTTGTGAGGCCAAGGCAAGAGACTTGCTAAATCCCAAGAGTTTGAGGTTGCTGTGAGCTGCGATGCCAGGATGCTCTACCCAGGGCAAAAGTTTGAAACTATGTCTCAAAAAAAAAAAAAAAAAGATGTGAAATATTCTGTTCTTCTCTGCATAATACTTTGTATTCTGTGATAGGGTAGGATAGGAAGAAGTTTGGGGGGTGGGGGGAAGTTTCCAAATCTTGGGATGTGTTCTGCATGGAAATTTGGTGTAGTGGAAGAATTAGACAGGCTTGACTTGTTTTCTCAACTTGCTTAGTAGTTATTGATTTTTGGAAGGGCCCCTTTCCTTTTCTGTACGGAATAGTACAATGCTCTCCTTGTCTTACCTGGCTGCTGAGAAGATGTTAATGTATGTGAGATACCCAGTCCAGTGCTTGCCACACGGAACTCAGGGAAGTAGAATTTATTCTTAGAATAATCTAGATCTGGTGCAGGCATTATAAAGAGTCTATTCTTGTTCCCTCCATTCACAAATAATAAATAAAAACCTAGAGGCATGAATTTACCAACATGGAAAGCTAGAATTAGAGGTGGCTATATGTAGAATAGTTTTGACTTTTAAGTCTTCCATGTACACATTTGTACATATTTATGTGCATGGGTACTCAGTATTTGTAATGAGTCACTTTAAAGTAAATTTGGCATGTATCTAGTAATATAAAAAAACATAAATACAGGTGAAGGATTAGCAAGCAATGACAAGTCAAATATAAATAAAAGAGGTTCTGCTAGATCCAAACCAAAAATTTAATTCAATATGAGGATATAACATGAGTTCATTTATTTTTATCATACCCAGCCTACATCTGATTTTGTTACCCAGTAGATGTTATGCTGGGACTGTTACATAACATCCCACATTCAGCTGTTGTTCCAGCAAATGACATTAAAACTCCTTCAGCCACACTGAAGAAAATGAGTGAGTTTCACTTCCTTAGGATTTCTGGCAATGACCGAAAACATATTTAACATATGTCTATAAAGACAAGTTGAAGAAAGGGAGAGAAAACTGAATATCCAACTTATTGTGCATCTCCCTAAAATCACCCAGAATAATTCCCAGTTAGATGATGGAGACTTAGGGCCCATTGCCTGTGACCTCTATGGTGAGAAATTGGAAGGATAAATGTGGCTGCAAAAACGCACAGAAGTTGAAGGTGATGTTCCTTCTTGTTTAAATATTAAAGATATAATTTAACCTTTGAAAACACACCAATGACATGATACATAAACAGCCTCCTGTATCTGCTCTAAATCCTATTACTGAAATAAAATATTACTGTAGTCTAAGATGAAGCTTTTCACACAACTTGAGGGAACTGGTGAGATTCTTTTTTTCTTAAACCTACATGCCAAATGTTTAAGTGAAGAGTATAATATTGTTAACTATACGTGCATTGTTACACAGTTAGAACTTCTTTTCATCTTGCATGACTGAAACTCTATACCCATTTTTTCCCTCTCCCTCCAGCCCCTGGCAATCCTATTCTACTTCCTGCTTCTAAGAGTTTGACTACGTTAGATAGCCCATACATGTGAGTGGAATCATACAGTGTTCTAAAGAATTAAAACTGCAAGGAATCGAAGCTGCAAAGAGATCTCAAAGAGATACTTGTAGTATCAGGTTTATTTCGGCATTATTCACAAAGGCAAACATATGGAAACAAGCTGAATGCCCACAGGTAGGTACAGAAAACGTGTATACTATGTACACAGTCATGGTGACTTTATGACAGAGGAAGGCTTACTTGGGTGATTTTGTCATTGTGAGAATATTACGGAGTGTACTTGGACAAACCTAGATGGTATTGTCTACAATGCACAAAGGACAACTATATAAACATTTTCCATGAAGAGTAAGAGGCCAACTCTTTAGAAAAAAAATCTACCTATTACCAGGGAGAAACATATTCTATGTTCTGTTAGTTTTAGAGATAATTATAGTATAAATAAGAAGTTTTGCTCTATAGGCTTCAGTATTTCTTACTGGTTAAGAAAATAAAAAAAGCAAAAAGTAGGGCTTGTGATTCTCTAAAGGGGTCATGATGTTGCAAAGTGGAAAATAGTTCATCTGATGGAGTTAAGAGATTTTCCAAGGGAACTTTTGAGTCAGAGGCCCAGGTTTCATTTTGATTGTCACTAAATAGCTTCATGGTCTGTTTCTGTGTCCTTTGTTTTTTCACCTACAAAATGATGCTGACGTCAGCTGTTTTCCAGTGTTTGGAGGTAAATCATGTGAATCTGTGAATATGAATGTATCTTTCATTTACTAAAAATATGAATGCTTTTCTGTGATTCTTTTATTGGTGTTTGTCATTAGGATATAGTAAGCCTAGGACTGA
Source organism: Perodicticus potto (assembly GCA_963574655.1). Lineage (NCBI taxonomy): Eukaryota > Metazoa > Chordata > Mammalia > Primates > Lorisidae > Perodicticus > Perodicticus potto. Next base: position 40,352 of record CAUYRH010058387.1, read on the forward strand.
ACTGCATCTGTTAATGTATTCTCTATCAAAGTCATGGAGATACTGGATCCTTTTTCACTAGTACTTTTAAGTGAATCTAAAATTGTCTGGGAAGATTTCAGAACTTGATAATTGGGTGGTAGGATCTGAAAGCTGGGACATAAAAACACTGGGACACTGAAAGTTGTCTCAGCCTAAGTTTATGATTCTAGACACTTAATGAGATTGAGAAACCTCATAAATTTCTGGGGTAGAGAGTATTTCAAAGTAACTTATTTAACTTATTTTTAAAACGTGTTCCCATAACGATGCTCAATGACAATAGTGATTTCAAGAATTGAGCAGGTAGGTTGGATGAGTGCTTCTCAACCAGTGATGTGCTTGCCCTTGCCTTGGCAGTTTCCATGGATTGTTTTGTGTAAAGCTCCTGAAAACCTTATCAGATGGATACTCATATTTTCACTTCACAAATAGGAGACTGAGTTGAGATGATACCTAACACGGCCAAAGCCAAGACTCCAGAGATAAGACCTGAGTCTCACTGTTCTATCAATGTATTTATTTATTCAAAGTATTTATCCACCTCTCTCTCTATTTCTCTATCTGTATTCTACGTGGAGAAAATTAACTCCATGGTGAATATTGCTCAATAAAAAAGGTCAACCACACGTGACAATCTCCCTCAAAGTCATGCCTAATCTACAGAAAAAGGAAATAATTTATGGGCATAGGAAGGGGTAGGTAGGTTTCCTATTAAGAACACTTGAAATAACAGTAAGAATCCTCTTATAAGCATGTATCACTCCATAGAAGAAATGGAGGGAATGGGGGAAAGTAAAATTGATTGTGACATTGAGTTGCCTTTTAATCCTTGATTCACACTTGATGAGGATGAATCAGTTCTTTGGAATTCCTCAGAAGAGAAAGTACCTTAGGAAAACTGCAGATTCTTCAATAGTAATTTATCTGCAGCATAGTTTAGTAAATGGCTTTGGAAGAAAACAGAGTCTGACTGTATTATAGTTTGTTTACTGTGTCATCAGAAACAATTTGTCTCTGTGTAGAACAATGACACAGAACTATGCAAAAATGTATGTGGAATAGTCAGGGAGCAAAGTGATCCAGCACAATGTCATGTATTTCCCAAGTCTTACCTCTCTTATGAAGCCCATCAATGATCCAAGTCCTTTCACCTCCTTCCTCAGAAGTCACTGTGTGTCTCCAGTAGCCTGAATCCTTTTTCTGTTATCACCAAAGACCTCAAGAAATGACTGTGCATCTCTTAACCCAGTAAAGATTTTTCTTTAAGATAATACACCTGATTTCTTTCATAATTCTGTTCGGTCCTGCCTATTCAGCAGTGCCTATTCAAACTCTTCTATTCACTTAAATTGTGAGCAACTTTTTTTGCAGAGGTACATACAATTATCTCCTTTGCACAGCATAACTGCTCAGTAAAATCTAGAGAATTTTATTCTCTTTACTATGAGAGTCCCATTCAGGAATTCCCAGCATGCTTCTGTTTTTCTCTGTATTTTGTAAAAGTTACGCCTTATTATTTTTCTCATTTATACCGTGGAAAATATGAAAAGTGATGCTTTGAGAGATTTCCCAAGATCCCGTCATTTCCCAAGATCCCACAATGAATATGAATGTGAGTTAGTTCCATGCTTGTGAAATTTGCCCCACCGGGCCTCACAAGCCCACATGCAATCAATGGGAGAGGGGGAACTTCACGACATTTATCTGTGCCATGGAATGTGTAGCAATAAAAGCTTTGAAGATCTGTTCTTGCAATGACATTTGCACACTTTTTCCCTTATAAGCGAACTCTCAAATGATCCATTCTTCCTGTGCAATAATGCATGAGGCATAATTTGAAAAGACTTTGAAATATCTGCACAAAAGTTCTGGAACTGTTTGTGGGTTTCATGATGCTCTGAGGATAATTTTTCCAGATTTACTCATTCTTCCCCAATATAAAGAATGAATTTCATATCATTTACTCTTAGAATAAAACTGAAAAAAAAATACGTTTCCAGACACTACTCAGCCTTTCCTGTAGACTTGCTCTTTGATGGTGGCTGTATTATAGACTTCATGGAATGAAAGGAAAATGGGACCTTGTATCCTTTCCTTCCTGCTGCCACCAACTTTCTTCCTGTAAAGGAGAGGATAGACTAGAGGAAGATGACAGTTTTATGTCTCACAGTGAACATGTTCTGGGATTCAAGACATATGCTGTTCTCTTGGAAGAAAGAAAGTAATGTCTTCTATTCATTGTAATAGTGGGAAAATCCAATGTTCGTGGAAAATAATCATAGATATTAACTATATTCTTCTGTCCCAGGTCCTATTATGGGTGCTTTGTACTTTTATGTTAAATATCAGTGCAAGCCTATGGTTGGTATTAGTATTAACATGTTACGATAAGAACATTGAAGATTAAAGTGCTAACTACTGCAGAGCTAGTCAGTGGTAAAGCAGGATTAGATTCCAGTTGATCTGCATAAAGTTCAGTTCTCTTTAATATGTAGCAATTTATGAGGCTACTGCTAAAGGCTTGTCACATCATGACGAAGCAGAGGAAATAACATATATTTAAGACTGAGATCTAGCAGAGTAAAATAGCATATGTAGTTCAGGGAGGGAGGGTAGACTTGGACGTTGGGTTGCCTGAGTTAAAATCTTCTCTCCATTATTTGCTGTCCATGTACCTTTGCTCAAGTTAGTTGACCTCTCTTTGTTTCAGTTTTCTCATTTGTAAACTTTGGAGCAAGGATGGTAACTACCTCTTTGGGCTGTTATAACCATTTCAGAAACAGCAGCCAGCATGGTGTATAGGTACTATATGTATATGTTTGCTCTCATCCCAAACTCCAGGCAGTCCCTGTGCAAGAGGCCACCTCACCATTAAATTTCAAGAATATAAAATCCTGAATCGAAGAGACAAGATTGAACTCTCTAGATCTGACCACACACACACAGTCAATTTAACAAGAAGCGATGGAACTTCTCTGCTGGATGTCTTTCTGGACTTCTAGCTATTTAATTGCAATATAGAAGGATAAATTTAGACATGAAAATTTATGTGCATATATGCATATGTGCGTGTATATATACATAAATATAAATGTGGTCTGAGATTTTTGAGTAGGTATATGATTTTCAGCCATCACTGTCAGTTTGTGAAGTAACTCAACAGTCTGAATTGGGGAAAAAAGGGAGTTTCTTTCAAAATGTTCTCTTTATCTCTGTGAGTTTTTGGAAACCTTGAGTAATTTCTGCCCCTTTGGTGTCTTGTCATATCTTGAAGGTCAGACTGACAGCCGTGGACAAGCTTAATGTCTTTCTGATTTCCCAAGCAGACTCATTGTTATATTTTTTCTATAGTGTGTGATTAGTAACAGAATACAGACCATCCACAGTCTTGATTATTAGTCTGGATTAAAAAATATCAGGGATTCATTTAACTAGAAGAACAAATTTAAAACTCACTCGCAATTCATTTTCCTCGAGTTGTAGGATACATTAGGGAGCACTGAATTTGAAATCAGCCTGGATCCTTACCACACAGGGGGCAAGCAAGAACTTATAGGTAGCATAAGCTATAAAAAGAGACATTCTTAAATTATAATTAAGTAGACATTATTTCTAGACATTCTATCAATTGACTTAATGTTGTATTCTTTTTTTAGTTTTTAGAGACTGTTCAAGCAGATTCAGATCTGTACATAAAAATGGGGATACAGTATAAAGAGTAACAATTATAAAATTAGGCCAATATTAGTTCAAATCTTGGCCACTTGAATAGACTAATGGTCATATGGTGGAAGGCTAATTTATTAAACCTCCCTTATTAGTTTACTCCCTTGTAAAAATGGAAAAAAAATGGGCTTATATATTTTCACTTTTTTTATAGCCATTGTTCACTTCTTAGTCCACTTGTATCACTAATAATATCCTTAGATGTGTGTGTAGCTATGGGGTACTAGTGAAGACTTTGTTACATCAAGTACATAGGTTTGAATTCACATAACCGATGTCTGAAAAAAATGCACATAATGGTGAGTGATAATGATACACTAATTAAGGTCAATGATGTAGAGAAATGCAGAGTAATTTGTGTGCGTGGAACTTAAATACCAATAAAGGCATGCTTCCCAGTACTATTTAGCAGATAAATTTATTTTTTATAAGGTATACATTATTTGTTCAATACATTACTGTGAAATGTACATTTTAAGAGATTTTCTTTATGCTTATATGTTCTACATTATTGAGGTACAAATAAACAAAATCCTGGAAACACAGACGTGATTAACTGGAAATTAGAAGAAAGCCAGTTCTGACATTCTTGCACGCATGAAAGGAACTATGTTAAAGTTTTTGAGAAGTCTGCACAGAGGGACAATGAAATCACATGTGGTAAAGGGTTAGATAATGTCCTTGTCTATTATTTCTCCTGTTGGATTTATTGCATCCAGCAAAAATAGTCTAAAACTTTGTGAATGCCGGTGGACTCCTGGGTCCTTCTTTTTGGTGTCTCTGTGGATGGATAACCTGGGCTGAGAGTTGTGGCGCTGATCCTGTGGGATCCTTTATGGACTTGGTGGACTCTGATAGAGAACCAGCATCCTGCTGCCTTGGTGGATCTCCCCACTCTTAGCGGCCAGTGTAGAGGACTGAGTGAACACACAGTAAAAGAGCCCAGAGAGTCTCGTGCACTTTCTGGGACACAGCAAGAAACCGTGTCCCTGCATTTATATGTTCAGACTGGGGAGTCAGTTTGGGCTCCTATCAAATATCTTTTCAGTTTGGAAAACAAAAAGGAAGAGGATTGATGGGATATTTTGGATGGGTTAAAAGGAAAAGTCATCCAAACCAAAAGTTAGGATGCTTCTGACATCCTTTGTCCTACTGGAGAGTTTTTGAGTTTTATTTCCAACTGGCACCATTTACTTTAAAATCCTTCTGGAAATACTTAAGGATGTAGTCAATCCCACTGGATCATTTGAATTACTGTGTGTTACAAAGGTTTAGAGGAGGTTGGATATACCACGCAGACACCCGACGTGGCCAATGACCTTTTTCTGGCATGTTGAAGACGCCAGTTCCACTTTTACATTTTTTTTTTTTTTTGCTAAAAAAGAAGGTTGCAGTGTGCCCTGGTTCTATGTTTGTTCCTATTAAGCTTGTCAGCAGTTCTTCCTCTTTAAAAACATTGCATTTGAATTCTTCCTGGAGGCTATGCTACCCATGAGAAAATATTTGCAAGAACACTTTAATGTCAGAACCAAAAGGTTGATTCGCAGTTGCTACTGCTCAGATAGTTTTCCTTTAACAATGAAGTCATCTGGTAGAGCAATCATTAATACATTCATTAATCTGAATAGTGTTTATTATTGGCATCTCCAGAAGATTACTTCATGTGAACTCCCTCCTGTCCATTGGAACTTTTAATGATGATCCTTGAGTGATGATGCATTTGAACTGTTCTCATTGGTGGAACGGCATTTATGTAAATGAAAATGTTGTCTATCTTTCTATTTAGATACTCACTATATTTCAGCTTTTCTAAAGTCTGGTTATTTTCTGTAATAGTAGATTAAACAGGAAGAAAAAATAAGATCAGTAACTGACAAAGGAGAAGAAGAAAAAAATGAATGACTAATATTAATAATAGTCAATAGCTGTAAAGTATCGGCTATGTGTTAAGTTCTGGGTTAAATGTTCTACATCAAATACCTCCTTTAATCCCCATGAATACCATATGAATTAGAAAAAGTAATTTTATTTCCCATGTTCCTAATGTAAAAACTGAGGTCAGAGAGATTAAGTGGTGACTTAATTAAGATTATAATTGCAATATTATATACATGTATACAGTGCATTGAATTGGGCACACCTGGGCTTCACACAAAAATCTTTATCTTGTATCACCTCATACCCCATACTTCTAGCCACGGTCTCCGTCTTTGTATCACTCATTAAAGATTTCTATCCTGGGCAGAAGCACCCACTTGCCAGACACTGTGGGGAATTTTTTTTCTATGGGTCATTTAATATTTAGAGTAATAAAGCATGATATAATAAGTAATAAATTGGATTGTAGTTAGTTCATAAAGGAGCTACATTTGTCTATATCAAGTGATTTTTGCTCAAATATGTACTATTTTTCTTATTTAACCCAAATGATATGCACACATAGACACACTGGCTGAGATTAAAATAACCATTGATTTTAACACAGCATTGGCTCAGAAAGTACTTCTTGTTTTCATTACAGAGGGAATGGTCGCATAGAAGTTTTATGTTTACAACTGTATTGATGGTATTAATCATGTCTTTAATATAATGACATTATTCAGATCACGAATGACTGCCATCAAATAGCAATTATGCTTAGATTTCACAAGAATGTTTACATTCTTTCATCTTGAAATGCATAGCTGAAAATAAATTTCTATCACATATAACTTCTTATAAAATATTCTTCTTTCAGCATTTAACAAAACTGCAATCATTTGTCATACTTTTTCTTTCTGTTGTCTCACATTGTAGCATGAATACTAAAGATCCGTAAATAATGGGTAAATTAATCTCAGCTAGTGTGTCGATGTCTAAACCTCAAAACTCTTGGGCCAAAAAATATTCTGGAAGTCAAAAACAGACCATATCTCAATCATGTTTGTTCCATCAAAACTCTGAGAATATATATCCTCCTGAGTAGAAGGATTTGGCAGTGTATACTTCTACTTGGGCTCATTTTCATAGCTAAAATATCTGCATCAAATTTTTATGAATATAAAAAATGAACAACTCAAGAAGAAAGTAACTTTAATATACAGGTGCATGGTATTAACAAACAGGTAGGGAGACGAGTGAACCAGTGGAGGGTAGTTGGAAGAAGCTGAAGGTCCCATCTCTGCATTTGTTGCTGTCTCCACTACACAATGAATGCTGACCTGTCTCTAAACTTTGCCTCACTCACTCAACATTCTAAGTCTTGGGCAAAAGCACTGATTTACTCCCAGAGAGGTAGGATCACCATACTCTAGCTTCCCCCCCCAAACCCCCAAAAAACAGAGGAAAGAGAATCCATTTGGCTTTTTGTTTTTTGAGCTTGGAGCAGCAGGTAGAAAAAGTGGTGGCAAACTTCTCCTGAGAAATGATCCAGTGGCTGAATTATCCATTGATTTCAGTGAAGTGGTATTTTCACCATTTAAATAGGTTCATTTTGGAGGAAGAAAGCAAAAAAAAAAAACAAAAAAGGACGATAAAAATTGTTTTCAGACATTTTGTTTTGCTGATTAACTTTGAGATCAAAACTGTAACAGCTCAGTGAAAGTGAGATTGGTCTAACTACAGTATATCCCAGATGACACCCCTGATGTCTCCAGACATGGGGAGAATGGAAAATTGTAGCCGAATGTACCTTTATTTATAAAATATTCATTACAAAATTTTACAAAATAATTACAGAATATTCTCAATATGATGGCAACTTCTTTGCAAACATTTATAATAAATGTTCTGTAAATAAAAGCTATAACATTTAGCTATAACTTCCCATTTCCCCTATATATGGTGACTTTAGGGGTGGCCTTTGGGACACCCTGTACATAGCATTTTTTAAGAAGAAGAGATTTCGGTCCAAGTGTATTTAGTGAGCTGAATGAATGGAGTGGATTCATCATAATAGTTTTTAAGCCTTTTCTCACATGCATACCAGGGCTCGTGAGACAGCAAAATCACTCTTTTACACAATTATAATTAATGATTTGGTAGCTGAGATTTTCTTTTTTCTTTTTCTTTTTCTTTTTTTTTGAGACTGAATCTCACTTTGAAACCCTCACTAGAGTGCTGTGCCATCATAGCTCACAGCAACCTCTAACTCTTGAGCTCAAACAATTCTCTTGCCTCAGCCTCCCAAGTAGCTGGAACTACAGGTACCCACTACAACGCCCGGCTATTTTTTAGAAAGGGGGTCTTACTCTGCATCAGGCTGTTCTCAAAACTGTGAGCTCAGGCAATCTACCCACCTCGGCCTCCCAGAGCGGTAGGATTGCAGGCCACTGTGTGCAGCTGGGTAGCTGAGGTCTTAGAAAAGATTTCAGAACAAACTGAAGTCACAACCAAATTCCCTGAAATTCGCTTTGCAGTCCTTTCTTCCCAACCACATTCAAATGCAAACAATGTAACCTAGTCTTACGTATCCTCATATTAATCTAAAAAAAAAAAAAGGCAAATGAATCTGGTAAAATCTTGTGAGTGATGCCACATAAATCATGCATGATATAAAAGACAGAAAAAAAAAAGACATAGGAAATTCTTATGCAGATAATTAATGTAATGCCTAAAATATCTAGATTAAACATATTGGGGCTTCTTGTTTGTGAATGAAGTTCAACACACAGATTTGACTTTGGTTGCTTAAGTACCTTTGGAGTTACACAAAGTTTCCTGTCTCTAATTATAATAAAAGTAATGACTATGACAACAGCTGAGATTAGCTTGCTTTGGCTGAATCAAACACTTAATCAATGATTTATTTGTCTTTATAATAGCATGATTTCAGCTTTTCAAAATTCCCCTTCTTATTTTATTTGCTGGAACCTCAATATATTGTTGAATTATAATGGGGCTAGTGAGTATCCTGCAGTCTCTAAGCCTGTGCCTGTCACCTGTTACTATCCTATAAATCTCTGTTGAATAAAATCTGATGAAGAAAACCATTTGTTAGGTAATGTTAAATTAAAATTAAGACATAACAAAATGTTGTGTTGAAGCCAGTGAGGAAAGAGTTCATCCTATATAATTCAATTTTTATGAAGTACAAGAACAGGCAAAATTAATATATACTGACACATATCAGGATTGTGGTTTATCTCCAAAGCTGGTATAGACTGGACAACGGTCGGGTGAAGACTTCTGGGTGCTATAGACGTCCTTGACCTTGTTAGAGCACCCACAGGTATATATAGGTACTTATGTAAATTTTGTGCTACATACTTTAAAAAAAAATTATTTTAACTTATTTAAATACATAAAAATGTATGTATGTTATACATACATATAAAGTACACAATAGCTACATGTCTAATGATGTATGCATTTTAAACCAAACCTACCAATCAACCATAAAACAATAAGAGTGTAGAATTATTTATGAACCGTCACTATGTGTCTGGGAATTTTTAATTAATTTGGAAAACGGACAAACACATTAATGGTCTTAGTTTTAGGATGTGGAAATAAGAGAAGACTTTACCTTTATCCATTTTAGAATTTTTGGTTATAATTATGCATAGCCAGTGAAGGCAAGGATTTTTATTGTATTCATCATTGTGCCATAGTTCCTGTTGAGTTTAACACAGAGCTTTAACGCAATTAAAAAAAATTAGACCGTCAATATGACCAGAAATGGAAATGGCATTCTGAGTCAAAAGTTTTTAGGAGAAATAGGTATTCCAGCTCACTCCATATATTCGTTTTGGGGGTACATGTCTCCTATCTTTTTCTTTTTTTTTTTGCAGTTTTTGGCGGGGGCTGGCGCCCTACTCCTTTGAGCCACAGGCACCACCCCATGTCTACTTTCTTTCCCCCAGTCTCCCCATGCTTAGACTAGCTCTAGACACATAGTAAGATGGTTATTAAATATTTATTATGTGAATGCATGCATTTGGAGAGCACTAGAATTCTCAAAAGGTATCAGTTAAAGCAGACCTCAAGTGTCTTTCACCCGTGATGAAATTGTGTTTGCCTCTGCCTGGGTAGGTATTCTCTGAAAGAAAAGAGCCCTCTTAGCTTCAGTGACAAGTCACATAGCTCAAAGAACAAAGGGGCAGATCCAGTTGGAGCCCTGGTTTTGACACAGCATCTCTTTGTGAAGTTTGCCTGGCTGCTTTCATATTTAGAGTCCAATTGCCCTCACCTGCAAAACGGAAATGTTTCTGAAACTGAATTAGCTTGTAGGAATCAGACTCTACTAAGCATTTGCCCTGTACCACTCTGGGCTGAAAGCCTTGCCTGTTACATTTCCTTGTATGCAAAGTGTATGAATTACCTAGCATAGAGTTCAATAAAAACACATTTCTTCTCGATGGCAATTCAATGCTTGAGACCATTGCAATTAACTTTCCATACATTTTCTATTGCTCAGTTTTTTTCTTTAGGTAAATCATTTTAGGTTGTATCTCATTGGCCTTTCCCTAAAGTCTTCAAATTCCTAAAAAAAAAAAAAGGAAAGAAAAAAATGAGCCCCTTCCTTCCTGAATTGTACAGAGTTCATTGGAATTACTAAATCTTAGTGTGGCCTTTGATGATAATCTTTTCCAGAATAAATGCAATAGTATTTCTGATCAAGGTCTATTCAGTGGCTTTCGGAAGCTTTGAAACACATTTATTCTCTTCTGGGAGGCCAAGTGGAGTTGTTCACCACCCTGTGCCTCCTACTTTTAGGTCCTTCTTCTGATCCTTAGAAAGGCGTAGTTCTCTGACAAGCTTGAGATTGTTGCATAAGCTTCCACAGTCACCTCACCTCTCCTGCCTCGTTGCTGGCACTGCAGTTGAGGTTGCCTGTTCACCACGAGTGGTGTCCCTACTGCTAACACTTTCCCATCCTTAGCCACCCCGCTGCCCCAGGCCTTTGTGATTTCAGTGAGGAATTCTGTTACTCAAAGCAACTGATCCAGAAGAAATGGCCCCTTGTCATGGTGAAGCTGAGAGTCAGTCCATGATAAAGAAAAATGATTGCTATGTTTGCCTCTTGAATATACTAACTTTTAAAAATCTGTTCAATTGAATTTCCTAGGCCCCAATCCATGAATGGACTGTGTCCATTCATTGATACATTCATTCACTTTGCCCCGGTAGAAGGGACTGTGTTTGTTCATTGATACATTCATTCACCTTGCCCCCGGTGGAAGGGACTGTGTTCATTTGTTTCCTGGCCAAGGAACCCATACACCTATATATACCCCGAGTCTAAAAGCCTAATGGGGGAGACGGGGAAAGACTGGGAGAGAAACAGAGAGAGCTTTTCTTTCCCCACTTGAGTTCTCTCTCTCTACCAGGAGCTTTAGTGTGTTCTGTATTCTTTTCTATAAATAAATTCTGTCTTACCACTGGAAAAAAAAAAAAAGAAAAAGAAAATGCCATAAAGGCTATGTTAAACAGTTTGATGAAAACATTTCAGATTGTATATGAAACCAGCACATTGTACCCCTTGATTGCACTAATGTACACAGCTGTGATTTAATAAAAAATTAAAAAAAATAAAAAATAAAAATCTGTTCAATTGATCTTGATTAAGCCCCTGAAGTGAATAAAAAATAAATAAATAAATAAACCAATACAGAAGTAAAAAAAGAAAAAAAAGATCATTGCATAGCAAAATCCCCATGAATGGATCGTAAAAATAACAAGTGGGGTGGTCATAGCTCTGTTCTATAAGCTGAAACTTTGGAGCGAGAGGCCAAAGATTTTTTGACTCAGAGAAGAGTAAAAGGAGTGGAATTTGGATAGTTCTCATGGCGAATAGAGTGACTGGTTAAAAAGGGTATAGACGGATTTGGGGGTTTCTGGGAATTCGGGCCAACCTAGATGTCTTAACGGAGAAGGTGGAGATGTGAAGGTGGCAGAGAAGCAAACTCGATAGAAGCTCCTCCCTGAAAGTGGATCTGGGAACGGTTGCCGGTTGAGTGGTGAGGGGCAGGGTCTCTAATCACACCAGCACTGGCACGAGGAGTGGGAACTGATGGGCCTTTGTTTTCCTACAGTGAAGGAGCTTTGTGAATTCCTGGTGGCCTGTCTGCCATGTGTCATGCTCTATGCTGAACGTTTGTAGAAGTTCTGCCTTTTGATACTCAGAGCAGCCTCTGAGTTAGGAACCACTACCCCACACGAAACTGAGGATATAGGGGACAGGGGTGGAAAGCAGAGGAGAAGGGCATAAAACCTTTCCTCCTCTAGAACATACATGAGAACGAGGCATGGGTTTTTCAAAAGTACTGAGATTGCTTTACACCCCCTCCTGGCTTTTTTTAATGTCCTTGAAAGGCTGGGATTAGGAATCCTCCCACAGCCCATCTCTCCTGGGAACTTTCCTAGCACTGCTTCTGATTAAACTAACAGATCAGACCCAATGGCATAAGACACAGCTTCTCTCCTTTGCGAAAGAGCAAGAAAGAATGAAGTGTGAGATTGCGAAGCTAATTATACATTCTGTTCAAGTGTCAACCATCTGTTGCAATTGTTTAAAAGGCAGACAGAAGTCAGCTGTTGGGGTGGGATGTTTGCTGTTGTGAACACACAGAAAGCTTATGACACCAGGGCACCGCCCTTTTCCTACCACCAGCCTGCAGGCTGCAAGGAGATTCTACGGGTATCTTGGGAAACTCACCTTTTGGGGAGAGGCTAAGTGATGGCTCTAGGTAGCTGAAGATTAAATACTAGTCATGGAGACTCTTTCAGAAGTAAAAATAAATCCTTACACATTATGTGATCAAAACTCTTTGTTTACAGATGGAAAAACTGAGGCACAGTGAGGCCAGGGACTGCCCATTCTGTATTTCTATTTCAACACTTGCAATCTTCCAATTTTCTGCAAAACTTTTGTCTGCACAGAGGGCTGCCTGTCAGGTATAGTAAGCCTCCAAGGGGAGGAATGGAACACGATTTTCTCTCTGTACTTCATGCATAAAATAATGCCCAGTGCATCCCAGTTTCTAGGTAGTGTAGGTTATAAAAATATGGTTAGACTTAGCAGGAGTGGAGGACAGCTGAACAGAGACGATGGCGCATTCCCTTTTAGCAGAGTCGCGCCTTTCTTTTCCTTACCATTTTCTTTGTTGCATAAGCAGAATGTTCTGCCAAACTGAGCCTTTCAATTCTTTTCTTTCATGAGCACAACTGGAATGAGACTGAAAGCTAGCATTAGTTTACATTATGGGTGTCAATGGAAACCCCCAAATAGGGGAAACAACAGGAACTGGGAAAACCATTATCTTCTGCCTCCTTCTATTTCTGAGTGAATGATGATGCCCATTTTTCTTTTCTTTTTCTTTTCTTTTTCTTTCTTTTTTTTTTTTGAGACAGTCTCACTTTGTCATGCTGGTTAGAGTGTATGGTGCCATAGCTCATGGCAGTCTCAAACTCTTGGGTCTAAGCCATCCTCTTGTCTCAGCCTCCCCAGTAGCTGGGACTATAGGGGCCCACCACAACACCAGCTAATTTTGCAGACAGAGTCTTGCTCTAGTTCAGGCTGGTCATGAACTCCTGAGCTCAGGCAATCCACCTGCCTCAGCCCCTCAGCATGCTAGGATTACAGGTGTGAGCCACCACACCTGGCCTAGGATGCGCTTTTGATATAAGTGAATTTTGACTTTTGGTATTATTGAATAAATCTAGTCTCCAGGAAAACCAAGGGGAGAATATTATAGGATGACAGTCAGGCTGTTTCCAGTCCTGTTCCTTCCACATCTGCAATCCCAGTGTGCAGGTGGGGGTCATTCTCTGCATCCCTGACTGTGGGTCACTCCCCAGGTACGGGCATGTCCCTAGCAGCATGTCACATTCCATAGAGTGAGTCATCTTCCATTGATTTGAATCTTGCCTTTTGTCATTCTGTAATTTCTTTCTAGTTTTGCTATCCCTAGCCGTGCCTGCTGGGCAACATCTTACTCTCTATTTTGACTTTCTAATGTGGAAAAGAGCTTCCCTCTTCTTTTTTCTCTATGGAAAATTGCAAAACCCCTACACTTGTTCCTCATCAGACTTCCTATCCAGTCCATGGGTGGGCATATTCCTCTTGTCAGTGACACTATGAAAATGAAACGCCAAGGTTCAGCCAATGACATGTGTGAGGAATTTTTAACGCTATTCATCACACTCCTCCATCTGAGCTCCTGACTCATTGAATGCACACTCAGGAGCCAAGTAAGGATAAGTAGTGATTTCACAGTAATTGCTGTACTTTTTATCTGAACTTCAGCCTGATGCTGAGACTTTCCCTAATTCTCACCATTTCCCAGTCTAAGCCCGTAGAGGAGTATCTGACTACCCTCCCTTTTCCAGCCCCCTGCATAGACTTTTCCAGCCCTCTCCACACTTTTTCAAAGATAAGAGTGGAATCTAAGGCCTGGCTGACGCAGCTCAGTAAAAGTTACATTTTCATGGGACTCTGAAATTAGATTAGTGATCTTTCTTTCTTTCTTTTTTTTAATTTCAAATTAAGATGCAGGTACAAATGTTTGGGTTACATTGCTTTCAATTCTAAAGTAAAGTTCAAGTTGTAGTTGAGCCCTTCACCCAGGGGGTGTGCTGAGCACCCTTACATGCTGCACATTAGGTGAGATCCTGCCAGCTGCCTCCGCCCCCTCCTCCCCTTTCCTACCTCTCCCCTCCCCTGTGCTAGACTATACTTGTGTTTTTCTCTCATGTGGGTGTGTCATTATTTATATATCAGTTTCTTATTGTACTAAGTATATTGGATTTTTTTTTTTCCATTCTTGAGAAACTTACTTAGAAGAATGTGTTTCAACTCCATGCAGAGAAGCACAGAAGATGTAAATTCTCCATCTTTTCCTATGGTTGAATACTACTCCATGATTCATGGGTTGATGGACACTTAGGTTGGTGGAGAATTTCCCGAGACGGGTGATTTTTCTTAGCAAGGGGAGAGACCTCTCTGGCAACCCTAAGGCTTTTAAACAATACTGCCCCCTAAGGGAGGGATTGAGTTGGGGTTGAAGATCCCTCTGTGGGCCTTCACTACCTTCTTACAGATTAGAAAATAAACGAAAGCAAATGATTGCAAGGCGAGTCATTGATTTTCTTCACTTCCTCTGTAATGCTAACATCAGAGATGCTGGTTAAAAATACGGCCACAAATGTCTTAACCTCATGACTATTTTTACTCTGCCTCTTTACTGTTCTTCTGATGCAAGAGAAGTATCTACCCTGGGCTATTTTCTCATGCAAATGCTTTTCAAATGACCACCTCTCACCCCTCCCCAGGAGGATGTAACTATAAGTCACTCTCCTTTTAACAGCAAGAAAAATAAAACTATCAATGTGCCTTATTTATTTTTTATGCATGTATTTGTATACTGTCTTACTTCCCCCTAAAGATTTAAGGTGCACTATAAAAAAAGGCATATAATAGTAAAAAAAAAAAAAAAAAATGAGACTAAGAAAACAGGACCAGAGGGACATATTATTCAGGATAGAAATTCAAAATCATGTTGAGAAATGAAATTAAGTGTCCTGCCCACAAGATGCTACATTAGGGCCACTTTCTCAACTCTCTGTTGGCCTCAGTTTTGTTGCAAGCTACATAACAATTTATATACTTTTTGTTGTGGAGAGGAACGAGATAATTATTATATCCTGGGTATTTTTCATCCGGATCTTTATGGTAGTTTATTTGCAGTGTTCTGGCTTTCTTTCAGATTCTTTTTATTAGGGTTAAAATGTATCCTTGCAGTTATAATGTTAAGAATACTTTGTGTTCCAGGAAGTATACACCAATAACAAATAAATAGTGCAAGGAATAAACGTGGATAATAGAATCCATGTGGCTCGAATCCATGACACTCAAATTCTTCCCAATTCTTTCTTTTTTTTTTTGTAGAGACGAAGTCTCACTTTATTGCCCTCGGTAGAGTGCCATGGCATCATACAGCTCACAGCAACCTCCAGCTCCTGGGCTTAGGCGATTCTCTTGCCTCAGCCTCCAAAGTAGCTGGGACTACAGGCGCCCACCACAACACCCAGCTTTTTTTTTGTTGCAGTTTGGCTGGGGCTGGGTTTGAACCTGCCACCCGTGGTATATGGGGCCGCCACCCTACTTGATGAGCCACAGGCACCGCCCGTTCCCAACTCTCCCAACATACCTTTGGATGTTTATCTATTTATCAATCAGAAAAGCATTGCAATACCAAACAGAGGGCTTGGAAAGTGTTTTCATCCCAAGGTCCAGCTGAGTAGGACCCTCTACTTGCTCAATCTAGGGCTAAATGTCCCTCACACACAGGGTCAGTCCTTTTGGAAAGTAGAAATTCAGGGAGCTCCTCGTGAAAAGTGTCTGCTTTCCTTTTGATATTGTTTCTCCATCTGAGTAACTGACCTCCGCCTTTTTCTTTTCTTTCTTTTTTTTTTTTTTTTTTTGTAATCTGGCTACAAACTTGAGAACTTGAGTGTCTATCTCACCTAATGAACACAATGCAAAGGTACATTTCAAAACAACTAAGAGTATACTGTAAAAGTCTTACCAGAAATATAAGTGAGGTGATGGTTATGTCAATTAGTTTGATTCAAGCATTCCACATTGCATATCAAATTATCACACTGTACCCCATAAATGTACACAGTTATGATCTAACAAAGATTAAGTTAAAAAGTGAAATTATAGAAAATTAAAAAAAAAAAAAATGCCTAGTAACCACTTCCCCCAACTGGATGATCGTTTTGCTTTTCTCCTGGCTCTGGATCCCTGTTACCATGGTGAGTTACCTGCTTTGACCTTTGCCCTAAGTCTTCCTGATACAATCAATGTCAGCCAGACCAACCAGCCACGTAGTGAGGGCAATCCTCATGCTCTCGCCATTCTGGCCTGGACCTGTCACCTCCCTCTCTGATATTTGAGGAATAGTTTGGTCCCCAGGCCCTCACTCTTAATTGTCTGAATTATTCTAATGCAAACACAGTTAAATTTGAGTAAGGAGAAGTCTTCATCTCTGGATTATTTTTCTTCTTTTAATCAATCATTAGAATTTTGTTATTTTAAAAAATGGTTCTGACTGCATATAGGTATTTTTCCCCCTGAACTATCCTTAAGGAAGCTAGACCGTTTTCTGGTGGTCCTTTTTTTCTTTTCTTTTTCTTTTTTTTCCCCCTCTTTCCCTCTGTCCAATTATTGTTTTAATTATCCTTTCAGGATAATTTTGGAATTGTGGGATTCATCCCAGTGCACCATTATTAAAAACCTCTTCTCTTTCCTATAGATGGATCCCCTGGCCATTTTCATACAGTTTGTATTATTTCATCTCAAAAATGTCCTTGTGAAATTGTTATCACTGGGATCTCTGTTTTACAAATGATAAAAGTGACATGCAGGAAAACTTACGATATTTGCTAATGGTCACAGAGTGCATGGAATTCTAAGTTTTTCCTGCTTTTTCTCTGTTACTTAATTATTTTCATATACTGTTTCTGTTTAAAAGTATGACTATTTCATGTGAATTTAAACTAAAATATTCTAGACTAGCAAGTCACTTTCCATTTCTAAGAGAAAATCCATGGTCACCTGGCTCAATTGTACTATATATTAACTGATCAAACTCCTGATGTGTAAAATATTGAATTCCATGCCCAGTTATGTAGAAAGAAGGATCCAATGTGCTATTTTTCTCACAAGTTTGATATGAAGGCAGGATGTTGTATTTTATTTCTAATTTACTCATCAGAAAAATGTCTGTCTCACTCTCTTTCCCAAGGGAAACAGCTCAACAGTGAAAGGTTTTAAGGCATGGAAGTTCATCTCTGGCAAATCTGGCCCACCCCCAGGACCAGGGTCCTGTTTTAGTCTCCCTGACCAGGGTGCTGATTTTTCTTTTACAGTAGAGCTCTGTTCTGAGCCCCTTTCCTCTGAATTTTGGTGGGACCAATTATTTTGCCTAGTACAAAAAAAAAATCTCATTTCAGAAATGAATGTTTCCTGCAATGGTTGAGCTCCTGCTCTGGAGAGATATGTACTTAGAAGCATGGGATTGCACCGTCTGATCTGCTTCGTGGCTTACTCCATGTCAGGGATGGTTCAGTAATCCGACAAGACTTCCTGGAGGCTGGCAAAAGACATGGTGGGGGGGAGAGGTATTTCCTATCTTCTTTCTTACCCGTGAGCAAGATGTGGCCCAGATCCCAAGTAAATCCATCCAACCAACCATAAACTTCCCATTTTCTTTATCATCTTAAGAATCAGTTGCGTCATTTTCATCATATATATTCATTTACTTTGTATTTTTTTCAGTGACTTATATATTTTTTTCATTTTGATACCAACAAAAATCCACAAAACAGGTATTTTTCCTTGAACCCTTGAATCCCAGTAGCATTCGCACCATCTTTTCCCTTTGTCTACTGTCAACATCTTAAAATCGTGGTGGGAAAATGACAAGTTTCTGCTTCCTTTTATGCCAATCACCTTCCCTCTGGCTTACGTCTCCTGCATGGGGTCCCAACTATTAAGTACTATTCTTCATATCAGAAATATTGATATACTAAAGACTTCCTAAAATGTCTTCTTGCCTGAAAATCTAGCCAAATGTCGTTTCCTAAACATGTTTTGTTTGTTTGTTTGTTTGGTTTTCTCTGAAAGTAAGCAATGGTCTTTTTAAACCTGAAATTAAGTTTACTATTAGTGTCACTCAAATAAATTTTTTGTGAAACATAAATAATCTGATGCTTAGAAAATATGTAGTACAGGAGGTAATAAATTTGTCTCATATGTTACCTGTTAACAAATTTTATTTCTGCTGTCATTGTTATCATTATTACTCCCCTTTCTTTCTATTTTGCAAGATTCTTCTTCTTTTTCTTTTCTTTTTTTTTTTTGATATTTTACTTGAATTTAGTTTTCATTTGTGGATTCTTGATTCTTTTCATTGTATCTACACATGTATGTACACCTAGATTATCTTTGAGGTATATCTGTATTTATATAACTCTTAATCTATATCTTTAGTTCCATTTTATCTTATAAATTGTAAACTTTCAGACCTAACAACTTATTAGACAGCTCCTACAGCTCCTGACACATCAAAACAAAAGTGAAAACAAATAAGAAACCAATGGTGAAGACAATTACGAGAAACGACTCACTATTCCTTTATTCTGCCATCTGTGACTCCAGTCTGAGAAGTCTCTGAGACTTCTTCTGCCTGCCTCACTCACCTGTAGATTTTAACAAAGTAGTCCTGTATATTTTAGTGAATAAGTCTTTTTACCATCACCATCCCTGGACCTGGAGTTCTTATCTCAGCTTGATTATTAAAAACTCTTTATAAAAAAAATTTTTTTCAAGTTAATATGAGGGTACAAATTTTTAGGTTACATTGTTCTCACTTCCAGGGTAAAGTTCCATTTGTAGAAGAGCCCCTCACCCAGGGTATGTTACACACCTTACAATGTGCACATGAGGTGAGATCCCACCTCATGCCTGCCCTTCTTCTACCAATCACCCTTCCTCCCTTCTCCTGCCTGCATACTAGACTATATTTGTGTATTTTTTGTTCATATGAGCATGTATTTATTTACATATTGGAATCATTGGTATTGAGTACATTGGATATTTTCATATTAGTATTGAGTACATTGGATATTTATTTTTCCATCGTTGCTATACTTTACTAAGAAGGATGTGATTCATCTCCTTCCAGGTAAACACATAAGATGTAAAGTCTCCATCTTTCTTAATGGCTGAATAGTGCAGCCCAAATGCCCATCAACCATGAATGGATCAACAAATTGTGGTTTATGTCTACCGTGGGATACCATTTAAAGAGTTAAAAACTCTTTAAACATCTTTGTGAACTTTGTCACCCTCTCTGGTCCACTTATCAGAGTCATCTCTCTTAAAATGAAATGAAAAACACATAATGAATACATAAATAAAAAACATCATGTGACTCTTCTGCTTAAAATATCCCTAAGGGTCCACATCACTTATAAGCTGTATTCCTGGCTGACAGGGTCAGGCTCTGATTCCATTCCAACCTACTCTCCTTTACTGGACGTGTGGCATGATGGTTGACAGGACAACCCCAAAGTTACACTACCCAGGCTTGATGTGAGCCTTCATCTCTTCCTGTCCATCTCCCTGGGAATATGTGGTAGGCACCTGTTTACCCCTCCAGATCTATACCTCATCCTTACCCCACGCTGTGCCAGGGAGGCTGATGCATTTGGACCTCACCCACTGGCTCCCCCATCTATTTCTTCTTTCTCTTTTTTTGTAGTTACCTTCTCTTCTTTCCATTTTAAAGATGATACTGTCCTTTTCTGTACTACCAGCCCCATGGCACCACACCACCCATCGTTGTTTTCCCCTAAGCCTGTGGTTTCCAGACTTCAGAGCACATCAGAATCACCTAGAAGGCTTGTTAGAAAAGAAATAGCTGGGTCCTATGCCCGTAATTTTGGATTCAGTAATAGAAGGTTAGAGCCTCAGAGTTTACATTTCTTAATAATTCTCAAGATCATGCTTATCTAGGTACCACACTTTGAGAACCAT
This sequence comes from Perodicticus potto, assembly GCA_963574655.1. Classification (NCBI taxonomy): domain Eukaryota; kingdom Metazoa; phylum Chordata; class Mammalia; order Primates; family Lorisidae; genus Perodicticus; species Perodicticus potto. The sequence continues at coordinate 60,627 of CAUYRH010058387.1, forward strand.
TGGCTTAAACCATACTCACAACTTTATAAATAGTTCCTTTATTACGCACTCCAGAATTACCCAGTTTGAGTGTTCCACAGGTTTGCAGACAAAATCAATGTGCAGCTAAACTCTCCGAAACTCAGCTTTCTAACCTGTAACATAGGATAAATAGTAAAATCACTACAGGCTTATAATTCATTGGAAAGATTAAATGAGAGATCGGCACACGGTAAATGGCAGGAACCAAGGGCTCAGTGTGTACTAAGTATTGACACCAAGTTGCTCATCCTCATTCTTTCCTGCTTTCTAATGCATTCTCTGTATTCCAGCCAAACCCAAGTAATTAAAATTGCTCAAAAACAACTCTCACATTTCTATGGATACCATGGCTAATGTAGGTGCTTTCATCTGAAATACATTCTGGCAGCTTTCCTCCCTCTTATGCTTGTAATTTAATGCTTCAAGACTCAACTCCAGACTCCAGTGCATTCTTAGAATGAATGCTTTCACTTTCACTTCCCGATGCCCTGGTGCTTTTCTTCCACCTCTGCTTTAGTCTTGTCTCACCGAATTGTTTTCATGTCTGTTTTCCCCACTAGACTTTTGTGGGTAGAGATAGTGTTTTATATACACCTTGTCTAATGCTGGGAGCAGAGTGAATACTGGGTAGGTTTGGGTGGTATGAATGGGTGAATTATTTCTAGGTTTTGTGTTCTTAGAAGGACCATGGGATTCAGTTTTGCCTATGACACTCAGGAAAATAGCAACCCAAACCCAAAATGTCAGGAACCGTTACAACTGTCATGGCAATCTACAGTGTCCTGTCACCATTTCTTATCTGAATAAGACATAGCTCAAGGAAGCAGATGGTTTGAGAAGGCATAAAATAAACATGAGTAACACAGAGCCTGCCATTCAATAACGTTACTCACACCACAGACTTTGGCCAGTGACGTCGTCTTCTCTCGCTAATAAAACTATTGTGAAACATATGTTCAGGGAAAAGTGAAAATAGATAAAGGAAAGTTAGCAACGTTTCAACCCTGCTTCATGCTTTAAAAGACTTGTCTTCCTGGGATGCCAAATTCAGTAAATACACATGAAAAATTTTCCATTTCAGAAGGCTCTCCTAGAAAGTCCAGCCCCTCTATCACTTGCTTTAAAAACCAGCCTCTGTTTTCTCTGAAACCCTATCATTCTATTTGCAAATGTTTTTCCTCTTTTAAAGCTAAGACAATTAGTCTTCAGAGCTCTTTTGTACAGAACTGACAGATTTAAAATATTTTGAGGTTATTATATGTAAACATTATTTTATGGCTTTTCTCAAGGATCCCTTCGACTTGTAAAAGTTTTATACTTTTGCATGTTTAGAACTTAAATCTTCAAATAGACATACTAGAATCAGCAGAATTTTTGATCCTATGTAGATAATTTTATAATATATGTGAACTAAAAGTAACATTAGCCATTTCTGTACAAGGAAACATGGCCCTTATCTGTTTCACAAATCTACTGGAAGTCGTCCTATATAATTTTTACCCTAGTAAAATTTTTCACTTTGGCCAATTCTGTACTTTTTACTCTAGTAAAAATCCTGGATTTTAAATACCATTTCATTTTAAAGATTTATAAAAGTCAAAGGTAATATACCTAAAATAAATCAATATGTTGAAATTTTAAGTTGCAGATATTTGCCTCTTAGAAAAACATACTTGATAGTAACTCAAAGAGGCATATATATATTTATATATAAGAGTTGTGTATATATTTATATATATAAAGTTATATATTTATATATAGTTTTATATGTGTAACTCGGTTGAGTTATATATATAACTGAGTTATATATATAAAAACATACTTTATATATACTATACTATATATACTACATATATACTAAAAACACACTTCATAATAACTCCACAAGTTATATATATTTATATATATAGTTATGTATATATTAATATATAGAGATGTGTATATTTATTTATAAAGTTATATGTTTATATATAAAGAGATATATATATAACTCTTTGAGTTACATATATGTATGTAACTCTTTGAGTTACATATATATAAAACATACTTTATATATACTATATATATATACTAAAAACATATTTGATAATAACTCAAAGAATTATATATATATTTATATATATAAAGAGTTATGTATATATTTATACATATAAAGAGATATGTATATATTTCTATATACAAAGTTATATATTTGTATATATTTATATATAAAGAGTTTATATATGTATATATATATAAAACTCTTAGAGTTATTATCAAGTATGTTTTCCTAAGCAGTAATAGTAATATATATATATTACTGTCCTAATTAAATTATTCTTCATTCAGCCCACAAATGCTTAGTACTACATAAGTAAGTCCCTTGGAAGGATAGAAGAACTGACTACCCTATCAAGCATTGATTTGGTCCTTTCTGTATTCCTGGATTTGTGCTTGGTGATGGTGGTCCAAGGATGACTTGGAGCTCACTAAAAATCATTGTGGAGAGAGGGAGACAGGCCCTTGGAGGAGGGACTAGACAGATGGTATAGCTAGGAATCGGATGGTACCAGAACACAGAATGTGGAAGGTTAAGTTCAGGGAGAGTCTGAGTGATTGTTCAAGTAAGTCAAGATCACTTAGAATCTGACAGCAGAGGCCTGTAGGCAACAGAAATCCTGCTGAACACCTCATACAGCACAGAGTGAGATCTCATGTACCCTGACAAGACATGAGTAAGCAGGTGTTTGAGTCTAGTTCATGTGCATTTTAGCTGGTAGTCTTGCATGTTATTTGTTAGGCATGAATACCAAATGGAAAAGTCACTAGTCAGCCACACTACAAGTCTTGTGCTATGACAGTCAAAAAGGCATTGAGTTTTGACACTGAAGTTCTTGTTGGGATAGGAGTTTGTGGAAATATGTGTCATGATAAGAACTTAGGACTTTTCTCCTGCAAGACATAAAGAACCATTACAACTAAATGTTTAAAGTTGAAACCAAAGTAAACTCTGAACTGGGCTCAGTGCCCATAGGGGTTATGACGCCAGCCACATACACTGAGGCTGGCGGGTTCAAAACCAGCCTGGGACAGCTAAACAACAATGACAACTCCAACAAAAATAGCCAGGCATTGTGCTGGGTGCCTGTAGTCCCAGCTACTTGGGAGGCTGAGGCAAGAGAATTGGTTAAGCCCATGAGTTTGAGGTTGCTCTGAGCTGGGACACCATGGCGCTCTACCAAGAGTGACATAGTGAGACTCTGTCTCAAAAGAAAAAATAATAAAAAATAAAAAAGTAAACTTAGAACTAATTAATACATTATTTTTTTCTCTACAAATATCTACTAAGCATCCGCACTGTTCAGTGGCAACATAGTGATGAGCAAGTAAACTAGGACTCCTGTCCTCAGGAAGTTTTTATTCTAATGGGATTCCTGACAATAAGCAAGGGTAACCTACTGGGAATGTCCCAACTGTAATTTGTAACCAGTGCTCTGAAGTAAAGGGTCAGCAAACTACACCTGCTTGCTAAATCCTGCCTGCCTTCTGTTTTTGTGAATCAAATGATGTTGTCATGTAGCCATAGTCTTTCTTCACATATTTTTCTATGGCTACTTTTAAGCTTTAGTGATGGAGTTGAATTAAGGGGGGACGATAAAATCCTTAGGGCCTGTGAACCCTAAAATACTTCTATTCGCTCTTCATGGCAGAAGTTTGCTTATCCTTGCTGTAAATGCAACAGAGGAGGAGCAAAGGTTGAAAGGAAAGAAATGTATCATCCCAGTTAAATGCTAGGGATGATCTCTGCACATAGGGGGCGCTCAACCAAGGTGTAAAGGACAAAAAATCAGCCGCCTTGAGATTGGAAGTGGGGAGGTTCTGGAATGGGCAATAGTGTGAACAAAGGCCAATGGCCGGAAAGGCTTTAGGATATTTGAAGTCCTCAGAGATGACCAGTTTAGCTGGAGAACATGATTGAGGAGAAGGGAGAATCTGTTATGTGCAGTTGTCGGAGATAAAACTGACTGATCTCTGTATCCATCTACCCACCGAGATAAACGTCTGCTGGGAAGAAAAAACCAGGTTTAAAAACAACTCAGGCAAGACTCAGCCTATCAGCGAACACCCCCTGCATTTTGACTATGAATTTTGTTAATAGATATAACAAGTATATTGATGACAAAGATAGGCTTTTCCCCAACCGTGGCAATAAAGCTGACATGAAGAAGGTTATCTGTGCGGCAAAGCCAATTAAATCTGCATTTACGCTGATTTTGCAGCGATTCCAGAGTGATACTTTTCTTCCCCCCTTTTGAATGGCAGAGCTGGCAAAATGCTAACAAATTCAATGTGCCGTGCACCACATGGAGCCCAGAGAATATTTCTAGAAAATGATGATGGTTTTCTAAACTAGTCGAAAAGGGGAGGGTTATTTTAGCCCTAATGCACTCCACTATATCAAGTTGTTTGCTTGAATTATTTATGTGTGTATTGCAATTTTTAAACTGGGAGCATCAGAGACACTTTAGCCACTGAGAAGTTAAGGACCTTGTAGGTCGTTCAAGGAGAATGTTAACTAGGGAAGACGGCTGTGGCTGGAGAAATATGTCCAATCCACTTCACAAGTCACAGGGGCTTGGCCGTCAGACAGAACTGGATATAAAGATGGATTCAGGTACTTTCCAACTGCATGGGCCAACGTTTTTACCACCCCCACCCCCACCTCATGCCTCAGTTTCCACGTCTGTAACCTGGAGATCCCACATCCTCTATCAATGATTTACTATAAGATTTGGGGATACGCCTAAAGAATGGGACACTAGTAAACATAAGGAATTATAACCATTGCCTTGCTTGTTATCATTCTTTGAGTCCAGAGAGCCCCAATGAGGGGAAGAACACAAATTCAGCACTCGAGTTTTTACTCTATATACGACACTAGTGGTGAAGAAAGCATAAATCCTGTGTGGTTTAAAATCTATAGGGAGAATAGACCCCTGTTTTATGAAAATCTCTGACTGCTTATTAAAATACTGTTTCCCACGCACCATCACCAAACTCACTGACTCAAAATCAGGGCTGGAAAGGTACCTGCTTACGGGTAATATTATTTGGAAATCTTGAGCGATGAGCAAGGCTGGCACACACATGTAAAATAGGACAATCCCCGCCCTAAGAAAAGCATGCATAGAATTCCAAGATGGAAAAAGGCCCCCATGTGAAGTCCTCACTTTGTGACTGTGAGAACACAGTTAGGAAAAAGGACAATTATTATATATAATTAAAAAGTAAAATGAGTGAGGTTAAATGACAAAATGCATCTGAACCATGCCTGGGAGTGTTGCATCTGTATAAGGAAGCACTTTTTTTCAGTTAAACTTCTAAGATTTGCAGTTGGGAAATCAAATTTCTCCATCTGCTAAAATATCATGAAATTTGAGTCACGAGTGTTCTGTGAGGAAAAGGAGTATGTTTTGTTCAAATCTAAACAGCGAAATCAGTCGGCAGGAGAGGAACTGCCCTTAACAAGTGACATATCAGGCTGCTCTATTTTCCATGAAGAAATATCCGACATGGTAGGGAGGGTGGGGGTGTCAGCAAGTCAGAGGCCCCCAAAGTAGAAAGGGGAAGGCCAATACCATCACTGCGGTAAGGTACCTAGTCTAGACCTTACAAGAAAATTTGAACAACCCTAACTTCAGGTTTGGGGACAGATACACAAAAGTGATATAAATCTTAAACTTTATTCTATGGAGAAGAGTCAGGTAAAACAGCAATGGTGAGAGGTGATTGTAGTGAAACCAGTCGTAGTAGAAATTACAATGGTGACGCAGTGGTGGCGTCCAAACTCACTACTTTCCAACCCTAGGGCTTTGCAGGCATCAGCTCCCTTCCATCAGCCACTCTCCCGTGGACGGGTCCTAACATTGTCTCCATTTTAGGGACAGGAATTCAGCTTTCCAGCCAGCAAGTGCCATTGCTTAGGTCACAGCTTGTTAGTGGTTAGGCCAACACTGGAATTCACGCTGTCTGACCTCTGAGACTGGTTTCTTTTAATCTCAGTTTTAAATGGCATGTAAAGAAGTAGAAATGCTTTAATGAGAAGTCCGGTTCCATTTCTAGTATTTGATGACAGCCTTTCGAACCATCTCCTCCCCTTCATGTAGGTCTCACATGTAGAAAACTTACAAGAAAGCCTTCACCATTTGGTCACAGTGGGAAACTCAAACCGTGCAAGTCCTCGCCCTCCTGGGACCCTCGCTCCACCCCCACCCAACAATAAAGACACAAACCAGTCTTCTTTCCTTGCTGTCCCAGGCCATTTGGGGGCCTCCATCAGAGCCTACACTGCTCTTCTAGAGATTTTAGTCGTGAAAGTAAGAAATCTTTTTACACCCTCTTTGCATGTATACCTACATATGTGTGCACACGCACGCATGTACTACCATTAATCTCCACATCCAAACCGAATTTTGAGCAGAGCTCCGTCTGCCTCTTTAGGATATCATAACAAATATAAGTGTTACTAACCATGTCTTCAACTTCTGGTTTATGTTGTTCCTCATATGAATTATTATTATTATTACTATTTTTTTTTTGAGACAGAGCCTCAAGCTGTCACCCTGGACAGAGTGCCGTGGCATCACAGTTCACGGCAACCTCCAATTCCTGGGCTCAAGCGAGTCTCCTGCCTCAGCCTCCCAAGCAGCTGGGACTACAGCACCTGCCACAACGCCCGGCCATTTTTTGGTTGCAGCCATCATTGTTGTTTGGCGGGCTGGGCTGGATTTGAACCCGCCAGCTCAGGTGTATGTGGCTGGCGCCTTAGCCTGTTGAGCCACAGGCACCAAGCCTCATATGAATTATTTTAACATTCTGCCCTAGTCACTCCCATCCTCTCTCTCTATTGCACTCAGGAAAATTCTTTCCGTAGCAAATATTGAGCCGGGCGTGGTGGGTCACACGTGTAATTTAGCACAGTGGGAGACTGAGGGAGGTGGGTGGCTTGAGCTCGGGAGTTGGAGAGCAGCCTGAGCAAGAGTGAGACCCCGTCTCTAAAAATAGCCAGCTGTTGTTGCAGGCGCCTATAGTCCCAGCTCCCCAGGAGGCTGAGGCAGGAGGATCACGTGAGCCCAGGAGTTTGAGGTTGCTCGGAGCTATGATACTTTGTTACTCTATCCCAGACACAGAGTAAGACTGTGGTAAGACTGTGAGTAAGGCGTTGCCTTACTGTGGTAAGACTGTGAGTAAGGCGTTGCAGGCGCCTATAGTCCCAGCTCCCCAGGAGGCTGAGGCAGGAGGATCACGTGAGCCTAGGAGTTTGAGGTTGCTCGGAGCTATGATACTTTGGTACTCTATCCCAGACACAGAGTAAGACTCTGTTGCACAAAAAAAAAAAAAGAAAGAAAAAGAAAAAACAGTAGCAAACATTGAACACATCAGAGAGGTCTTCCTCTCTGAACATTGGAAATTATCACTAACCAAGTACATACTCACTTTCCCCTGAGAGCTGTGGCTGCTTTGCCATTCTTCTTCTGATATATATTTTTTCTCCAGATACCTAGAGTTGATTAACGTAGGGAAACAGATGAAACTTATGTGTTTGTTTTGAGACATGCAGGGAGGTATGGACATTCCTCTACCAACGTCTAAAGGTGAAAGATACCCAAGATACAGCCGTTGATGGAAATATTAACAATGGGGAAGGGAGACTGTCACAAAATCCTGTCAAAGAGGCAGGAAAAGTAAATAACACCAGGAATATATACCTCAGATATAATTGTGACCTCAGGGGCTTTACTTTATATAGTTGAGGCCTGTGGTTCTTTGTAAATATTTTCTCACTATTTGATTGAAAAGCAAACAAATGAATGAGGAGGCAGCGAAATTAATTTTCCCCTGCAAAACCCAAGTAGCACCCATCAGAGGGACCCCTGTAGGCAGCCTTACATTCTGGAGAAAATATCATGGCACTAAGCTCAGGGTGTGAAACAGTTGGGAGAATATCCCTTGAAAATGTTTTGCCTTTCAGCTGCGAAAGTTCCTCTAACAAAGTGGATGTTAGAAGAAGCTCCCAGGCACCCCTGGCTACGTCTAGAGCTCATTATCTCCTCGTTACAGGGAACCTGAAGGGGATGAGAAAATGCATGCAGAAAGATGCATTCATGTTTTATTGATTGCCAACAGAGCTCAAGTCTCTGAATTCTCTACACTTTGGGATATTTTGTGAGGAAAATAAGCACAGTAGGCCCTTGTTTACATGCCCTCCTCCTTCTGGTGCAATTGATTCCAGCACAGCACAGAATTGAACATCTTCCCCAATTAGGTTCTCAGGAGCCACCTCCACGCACGAGGGAAGGCGAGGCTTTCAATAAGCTCTTTGCTTATTGTCTTGGAGGATTCGAAAGCTATGTCACCAATGCCATCCCCTCTTTGGATGAATGAGGTCGGGGAGGTCCAGAGAAGTGAATTGGCTTGTCCGTGGCCACCTAGCCAGAGCATGACAGAGCCTGAAGGGGAACTCAGGGCTCCAGATATCTTCATCATATCTTTTGAATTATTCTAACAAGCCTGTGTATTCTACCCCATTCCTGGAGAAATAATAATAAAGACATAATTTAAACTCTCCCATATAAATAAAACAGTCCAGAGCTCATCAATGTACGGTATGATAATTGAGTTCTTGGACAACCCGGATCGTATTAAAAACTAGCACGTTGAGGAGGCCATTGTGCTCAGCATGTGACAGGTGATAGATTTGTGAGGACACTGGGGAGATTTCATCGTGAAGTAATGATATGACTCAATGGAAGCAGGAGGAGTGTCTTCAGCAAGAAGGAATTGACGGAGTCCTAAGGACAGAGGCAAGGAAGACCGACGAGAAAACGCATTAGAGCATGGACTTTGGAATCAGAAAGAATGACTAGTAAAAATTGGGGGAAAAAATATTAAACTTTTTCAGTTTCAGTTTCTGTGCCAGGCAAATGGAGAAAATACTTATCTTACGGCAGGCGTCCTCAAACTTTTTAAACAGAGGGCCAATTCACTGTCCCTCAGACCGTTGGAGGGCCGGACTATCGTTTAAAAAAGAAAACTATGAACAAATTCCTATGCACACTGCACATATCTTATTTTGAAGTAAAAAACAAAATGGAAACAAATACAATTCACACCAACGCATGTGGCCCACAGGCTTTGGTTGAGGACCCCTGTACTTATGGAGATAACCCTTACACAAACTTATAGGGTTGGTGTGAAAACTATATCAGACCATATTAACAAGGGCTTTTTATGGATGATGATAAAGTCAGGCTGTGTTCTAAGCATGCCACATAATTTATTTTTGTCTGCAAACAACTCTATGCACCAAGTGTCGTTACCTCTTCTTAACTAATAGGAAAACCGAGGTACAGGGAAAAAAAGAGCTTCTGATAGGAAGATCAAAGGTATTTTAGTTTTCCACTGAGGCAAAGTAGCTCTGGGATCCATGATCTTCATTATGATGTTAGGTATAAAATCTTTCAAGGACCCTTTATCATGCACTGATCAAAAATGGTAACTTTTATAATAGTAATTATAATACTTATTATTGCTATAAAATGAATGATGAAGAACAGAAAAAGAATGAGGAGGAGGAGGAAGAGGGATAAGGGAGTGGTAGATAATAATTCAAGGACTTTCCCAAGGTCACAATATGGTGCATCTTCCAGGAAAGGCCAAATTATGCTGAAAACTGTCCTCAAAAATCTCAGTGGATTGATACATGCCACTTTCCCCTACGTTGAATCATCCATTATAACCCCATAAATCACACCTAACTTCAGAGGGTGTAGGGAGGTGCCATGATGATCCTGTGCTTAAAAGAAGAAGTTGAATGCTTATGAACAGTCTTGCTGATGTCTGCAATTAGTAAGTAGGAGAGCAAGCAATAAAATCTAGAAGTCTGGGTAAATATCAGTTTTTAAGAAAGAACTGTCTAACCATCTGTACTAGTTTTTCGATATTGACATAAATTACCACCAATTTATTGGATTAAAGCAACACATGTTAATTATCTCCCATTTCTTAGCTCAAAAGTCCAGGTGAGCTCAGCGGGTTTCTCTGATTTTAAGGTCTCCCAAAGTTTAAGTCAACAGGTCTACAGGCGAGACTCTTGGGCTTAGGAATGAATCTTCTTTTCAAGCTCATTTAGGTTCATTGCGGTGGGAAGGTTTCCATTTTCTTCCCGTGTCTCAAGCCCCAGCCTCTTATTTCTTCTAGACTCATCCCCATACTTTTTCAGACAGCCTATTCTATCTTCAAATTAGCAATGGTGTGTCAAACCATCCCAAACTTTGTTTTTTTTTTTTTTGCAGTTTTTGGCAGGGGCTGGGTTTGAACCTGCCACCTCCAGTATATGGAGCCGGTGCTCTACTCCTTTGAGCCACAGGCACCACCCCATCTCAAACTTTTCATTGCTCTGCTTTCTCCTTCTGCTGCCATCCACAGGATGCTTTCTGCTTTTCAGGGCCTGTGCAAGGAGTTCAGGGCCACCCAGGTCCTCTCCCTAACTGATGTCACTTGTGCCAGGTTGCATCACACGGTCGTGGAAATGAAGGTCCGTCATACTCCCAAGTCCTGGGGTGTCCTAATCAGTGTGGCTGCTAGGTCACGTTGTTTGCATTTGTTAGGTAAGGTCCTAGTTGTCACCGTGTCCTACACCCAGGAATTGTGCCATATACCCTTACCTTGTGCCCATTAGTGGGAACACATCAGTCTCCCTGTGTGTTCCCCTCTCTTCCTCCCCTCTCCCCTTTCACCCCAACTTGAGTAGAATTGGGTTTTTCTCTTGTGCACGTGTGTATTAGTTCATCTACTGGCTTCATATTAGTATTGAGTACATTGGAAACTTGTTTTTCCATTCTTGTGATACTTTACTAAGAACAATGTGTTTCAAAACCATCCGGGTTGGTACAAAAGATGTACATCTCTTTGATTTTGCTCACAAGGACATTAATCTCAATCATGAGGGCTTTGCCCTTGTGACCTACTCAAGTCCCCCAAACCCACCTCCTAGTACCATAACCCTATGGGTTAGGATTTCAACATCTGAATGTGTGGTGGGTGGGGGAGGTACAAACCTTCAGACCATGTTGCATAACATGGGTCTAAAGTGGAATATTTCTGGTGGACCATTTTAGAGAATCATTCTGTCACATTATGGCATTGCCCAATGATGACCCAGATTGCCTTCCAAAGCAAATATTACCTTTACTTATGATTGCAACTTTCTTTGACCAAATGCTCTTCAAAGATCCTAAAAGATTCTTTGTTTTTATGGATTTATACAATTAGGTTTGACCAACCCAAATATTCCAGGATAATCTCCCCATTTCAAGATCGGTACCCTTAATCCCATCTACAAAATTCCTTTTGTCATACAAGGTAATATATTCCTGGGTTTCAGAGACTGGGACATAGACAACAATGTGGGTCATTTTTCTGTCTATCACATTGACTTACTGAAAAAAAAGTGAACATTTATTCTGAGGATTCATGCATTTATCGTGTAAAGTTAGGATTTCTGGAGGAGTTTGAGATTAGAAATCAAAAAGACAACTGCAGTCTCTCCATATATGTTTTTCTGATCATTCTGAAAGACACCTCTTGGCTGCAGGACACAATTACAACAGGGACTCTACCTAACAACTGCAAACATTGTAACCTAATTGTACTTGCATGTTAATCTGAAATTAAAAGAAAAAGAAGGTCTGCTCCTTTTTTCTTTCACAGAAAGAATCTTCCTTGTCCATCCAGTTTACATAATAGAAAATGACTGTTCTACACCTACTGATTTTATGATATGGGTTGGACCCCTGGCAGAGATTATCTTGATTGTTTCTCAAAGCATATATTTGAAAGAACTATTAGCTAACATTCCAGCCTGGTCCCATAAGAAACACAAGGTGGGGTAAACTTATATAGCCAAAAGATGGGTACTGAAGATTACTCAGAGATAAACACTGCAATTTGTCCCCAGGCAAGAGGACATCCATTTCCTATCAGTTTGGCTTTAATTTCTATTGTCTTTCCACTGGAACAAAGTGATTATAAGTTAACAGGAAGCTATGTCTTCAAAGGCCATGCCGTTAACAGGATGCACGTGTCTGAAACAGCATCCCATGTGCAGCTGATTGGTGCATTAGAATTAATTTGGTGATTTCAAAACATGAAAGAATCCAGACCAAATGCCACTTAGATGATGCCAGAGAGTTTTATATGCATGAAGGAATGGAAAAGCCAGATACACATGGGAGTTTATATCTATACGTGTGGACACTGATTGTCAGAGCAAAAGTATTTACCTGGATTAAATTACTCAGTAGCTTTTTAAAGTTTTCCTCTATTCATATTGAGCTCAGCTCATCAAAGAAATTAAAAACTGATGAAGATATCATCCCCGAGTTCAGCATTAGACCAGAGTAAATGTTGTATTATGAGTTAGTAGTATGGTTGGTCAAAGATAGTATCTGAGTCTACTTGGTGGAAATAAATTGTCTAGATACAGAGATATGCTTATGTTATGGTGGTTGTGAAAAATCAAGGTCTAACCCGCAGGAAACAGCAACAACTAAACGCAGATATCTGCTAATTCAGGGATAGTATTTTATTTATTTTCAAATTAACGTGAGCGTACAATTAGGTTACAAAGTTTGCGGTTGTTAGATAGAGTCCCTGTTGCATAACACAATTATTTATTGGTTCATTTGAAATTTATTTACGATTTTAGTGAGTGTTCATTAAGTTTCATTAGATGCTAAATCATTAGTTCTGAATCGGGTTTCCAACTGAGGGCCTGTGGCAGTATCTGGAGATGTTTTTGGTTATTTAATCTGAGGCAGTACGACCAGAATGTATTGGTTAGAGGCTAAGAACATTGCTGAACATTTTACACTGAGCAGGTCAGCCTCACGTGCCCCCCTAATAAAGAAATGTCTGGCCCCAAATGTTCATAGTGTTAAGGTTAAGCCTGCAGTAGGCTTTGAGCTTTCTGGGGTAAAGGGAAGAGTGTTGAGTAAGGCACAGGCCCTGCCCCTACCCATCAGAGAGAGGTTTGATTAATGAAGTTGATGAATAGGAAGACTATATAAGAAGTTAAGCTCAGGGGGCCAGGCATGATGGCTCATGCCTGTAATTCTAACACTCTCCAAGGCTGAGGTGGGTGGATGGCTTGAGCTCACCAGTTAAAGACCAACCTGAGCAAGAGTAAAATCCTGTCTCTAAAAATAGCTGTGTGTTGCAGCAGGCGCTTGTAATCCCAGCTACTCGGGAGGCTGAGGCAAGAGGATCACTGGAGCCCAAGAGTTTGAGGTTGCTGTGAGCTATGACATCATAGCACTGTATGGGGGCATGAAAGTGAGACTCTGTCTCAAAAAAAAAAAAAAAAAAAAAGAAAAAAGAAAAGAAAGAAAGAAAAAAAGAAAAGAAAATACGTCCAGCTCTAATTTGGTCTTTTCTTTTTTCCATTTGCTATTTAGGGATGACCTGAAAATCAAATTCTAGATGAAACCCTTCTTTTAGTATACTGGGACTGTCTCTGTTGCATGAACCAATTACAACTGAGATGTGACTGGAAATTATACATACAGTGCTCATATTGCCCACTGAACTCTTCTACCATTTTTTTCCAACTCATGGTAACATAGATATTGTGGAAGAAGAGTAATTGGTGGGCTCACACCTACGGTGCATCTTATAAGGGTATATGTGAAATTTACTAGATGTAGAATATAAATGTCTGAACACAATAACTAAGAAAATGCCGTGAAGGCTATGTTAACCAGTCTGATGAAAATATTTCAAATTGTATATAAAACCAGCACATTGTACCTCATGATTGCATTAATGTACACAGCTATGATTTAATAAAAAAAATATAAAATAAAATAAAAAAAGATATTGTTGGCTAATCTGAAAGCAACATTATTCACATCTAGTATGCAAATAAAAATGAACTGTAATTTTTCTTTCTTTTTTTTCCCTTTTTAAATAGCTTTGCTGAGATGTAATTTATGTATATTCCAGGTTAGTCATTTCTATGGTTTTTAATGTATTCAAAGTTTTGTCACCATCACCACAGTCAATTTTATATTTTTTATTTTTACTTTTTGGCAAGTTTTTTTTTTCTTTTGCATTTCTAATTTCTTTTTTTCTTCTTTTTACGTATACATGTGTTAATTAGGTTTCCACTTTTTGCCTTCACAGAATTTAAAAGGCTCAAAATTTAATAACAATAACAATGTTCAAGATAAGGACTAGAAACAAAAACCACATAAAGAATGAACAAAGATAAATACATTCTTCAGAATACATTCAGAATGAACGAAGATAAATACATTCAGTTTTTTTTTTTAATTTCAAATAATTATGAGGGTACAAGTTTTTAGGTTTTATTGTTTCTCACTTCCACAGTAAAGTTCCAGTTGTAGAAGAGTCCCTCGCTCATGGGGCATGTTATATACCCTCACACCGTGCACATTAGGTGAGATCCCGCCTCCTGCCCTCCCTCCATCTGCCAATTGCCCTCCCCCCTTCCTCCGCTGACACCCCCATACTAGACTATATTTTTAATCATGCCTGTTTGTAACTGCTGGCCACCATATTGCTTATTCTGCTTTTTTTTTAAATTATTTTTTATTGAGTCATAACTGTGTACAATAATTCAGTCATGGAGTACAGTGTGCGGGCTTCACATACAATCGGAGATATTTTTATCAACCTGATTAATATAACATTCATGATATTTTCTCATTTA